>CM019698.1:9247298-9527298 GCA_009760885.1 Achatina immaculata
ACAGGAGTAAATTCAGTAGGATCACTGGGCGGTCTTGGTGGTAGAAGTAAAGAAGAAGAAGAAGAAGCTATGACTTCAAATGAGCGTCAGAAAAGCTACATTCAAGTTTCAAGTTGTTTCAAGTTATAGCTAAGTGCTCTATTCATTTTATTATTTTTTTAACATAAGTTTCATGTGAATCTATACTTTATCTCCTCTCTCTATTTCTTCATCCTGTGTGTGTTTGTATGATTAAGGCTCACGCCAAAACGTCACAACTTTGTAGTCGTTAAGTAATAAAGCTGTTCCTACTTTTTTTCCTGGTTTATACATTTCACACAGGGAATGTCCAACAAAAGCAGATAAGGAAGCTAATTAAATTCATAAGAAAATGACAATCATCATTCACTGGATATATAAAGAGGAGAAGAGGACTTGAAAACATCATAACAACAGAAAAGATAAATGGGAAAAGAGGCAATGGGAAAAGAAATCATGGACACTCTAATGTGATGAAACAACAAAGAAAACCCACAAGTGGCAGAAAATATCAAGGACCTAAATTTATGGATAAGCATGACTGTCAATGCCTGCCTTGCATGGCACCTGATGATGATCTTTAAAAAAAACAAAACCAAAAATTTCATATAACAATATTTAAATAAAACCGTAAGTTTTCATGTAACAAATGTTCAATAAAACAACATTAAACCTGATCTTATACAATCCTCACTTGAAAAGGCCTTTTCCTGTTAGTTTCCTCTGGCTTGAGGTGTTTCACTTTCACCCAGTCTATGTTGTCAATCCAGCTATCATGCACTTCCTGGACAATCAACAACAACACAGATATGTTACAGCTGGACAATCAACAACAATGCAGAAATGTTACACCTGGACAATAACAACAACACATATATGTTACACCTGAACAATCAACAACAACACAGATATGTTACAGCTGGACAATCAACAACAATGCAGAAATGTTACACCTGAACAATAACAACAACACATATATGTTACACCTGGACAATAACAACAACACATATGTTACAGCTGGACATTCAACAACAACACATATATGTTACAGCTGGACATTCAACAACAAAGTCATGTTATTGTTGAACAATTAACAACACAAGAGATATATCTGAGCTTTTGGATGATTGAAAAACAGAAAAGACAATCTAGGTTACCATAGCATGCAGTAATAGCAGCAATATCACATGACTTTGTAACAGAACAATGACATGGTGTCATGATGAAAGCACTGGGACATGATATAATAATGGCAGCTTGTGACATGCTATTGTAATGATAACATTGCGATATAATGTACTATTAGTTGCAGTGACATACTGTAATTGTCACACCACTGTGATATGCTGTAGCAGTAGTAGTAGTGATAGTAGCAGCAGTGGTAATAGCAGCAGTTGTAATGGTAGCTGCTGTAGCAGTAGTAGTAGTAATGGTGGTAGTAGTAGCAGTTATAGTGATAGCTGCTGTAGTAATAGTAGCATTATCTTTTGTTTTTAAATCACACATTTGGTGTACTAACAAACAGAATTGTAAACATTGGTTTTGTTTTTCCATCTAACATATTGTGAACTAACAAACTGCAGTGTTAACATTGGTTTTGTTTTTCCCATCTACCATATTGTGCACTAACAAACAGTTAACATTGGTTTTGTTTTTCCCATCTAACATACTGTGAACTAACAAATTGTAGTGAAAACATTGGTTTTGTTTTAAAATCTACCATATTATGCACTAACAAACTGTAGTGAAAACATTGGTTTTGTTTTTCCATCTAACATATTGTGCACTAACAAATTAGTTAAAACATTGGTTTTGTTTTTCCATTTAATATGTTCTGCACTAACAAACTGTAGTGTAAACATTGGTTTTATTTTTCCATCTAACATATTGTGCACTAATAAACTGTAATTTAAACACTGGTTTTGTTTTTTCATTAAACATTTTGTGCACTAACAAACTGTAATGTAAACATTGGTTTTGTTTTTTCATTAAATATTTTGTGCACTAACAAACTGCAATGTACACACTGGTTTTGCTTTTTCCCATTTAACATATTGTGCACTAACAAACTGTAATGTAAACATTCGTTTTGTTTTTCCCATCTAACATATTTTGAACTAACAAAATGTAGTGTAAACATTGGTTTTATTTTTCCCAACTAACATATTGTGCACTAACAAACTGCTAACATTGGTTTTATTTTTCATCTAATATATTGTGTACTAACATACTTTAATGTAAACATTGATTTTGTTTTTTCATTAAACATTTTGTGCACTAACAAACTGTAATGTAAACATTGGTTTTGTTTTTTCATTAAACATTTTGTGCACTAACAAACTGTAAACACTGTTTTTGCTTTTTCCCATGTAACAAATGTTCAATAAAACAACATTAAACCTGATCTTATACAATCCTCACTTGAAAAGGCCTTTTCCTGTTAGTTTCCTCTGGCTTGAGGTGTTTCACTTTCACCCAGTCTATGTTGTCAATCCAGCTATCATGCACTTCCTGGACAATCAACAACAACACAGATATGTTACAGCTGGACAATCAACAACAATGCAGAAATGTTACACCTGGACAATAACAACAACACATATATGTTACACCTGAACAATCAACAACAACACAGATATGTTACAGCTGGACAATCAACAACAATGCAGAAATGTTACACCTGAACAATAACAACAACACATATATGTTACACCTGGACAATAACAACAACACATATATGTTACAGCTGGACATTCAACAACAACACATATATGTTACAGCTGGACATTCAACAACAAAGTCATGTTATTGTTGAACAATTAACAACACAAGAGATATATCTGAGCTTTTGGATGATTGAAAAACAGAAAAGACAATCTAGGTTACCATAGCATGCAGTAATAGCAGCAATATCACATGACTTTGTAACAGAACAATGACATGGTGTCATGATGAAAGCACTGGGACATGATATAATAATGGCAGCTTGTGACATGCTATTGTAATGATAACATTGCGATATAATGTACTATTAGTTGCAGTGACATACTGTAATTGTCACACCACTGTGATATGCTGTAGCAGTAGTAGTAGTGATAGTAGCAGCAGTGGTAATAGCAGCAGTTGTAATGGTAGCTGCTGTAGCAGTAGTAGTAGTAATGGTGGTAGTAGTAGCAGTTATAGTGATAGCTGCTGTAGTAATAGTAGCATTATCTTTTGTTTTTAAATCACACATTTGGTGTACTAACAAACAGAATTGTAAACATTGGTTTTGTTTTTCCATCTAACATATTGTGAACTAACAAACTGCAGTGTTAACATTGGTTTTGTTTTTCCCATATAAAATACAGTGCACTAACAAACATTAGTGTGAACACTGGTTTTATTTTTCCCATCTAACATACTGTGCACTAACAAATTGTAGTGAAAACATTGGTTTTGTTTTAAAATCTACCATATTATGCACTAACAAACTTTAGTGTGAACATTGGTTTTGTTTTTCCATCTAACATATTGTGAACTAACAAACTGTAAAGTTAAAACTGGTTTTGTTTTTCCATCTAACATATTATGCACTAACAAACTGTAGTGTGAACATTGGTTTTGTTTTTCCATCTAACATATTGTGAACTAACAAACTGTAAAGTAAATACTGGTTTTGTTTTTTCATTAAACATTTTGTGCACTAACAAACTGTAATGTAAACATTGGTTTTGTTTTTTCATTAAATATTTTGTGCACTAACAAACTGCAATGTACACACTGGTTTTGCTTTTTCCCATCTAACATATTGTGCACTAACAAACTGTAGTGTAAACATTGGTTTTATTTTTCCCATCTAATATAATGTGCACTAACAAACTGTAGTGTAAACTTTGGTTCCCATCTAACATATTATGCACTAACAAACTGCAGTGTAAACTTTAGTTCGCATCTAACATATTGTGTAGTGCAAACTTTAGTTCGCATCTAACATATTGTGCACTAACAAACTGTAGTGTAAACTTTAGTTCCCATCTAACATATTATGCACTAACAAACTGTAGTGTAAACTTTAGTTCCCATCTAACATATTATGCACTAACAAACTGTAGTGTAAACTTTAGTTCCCATCTAACATATTATGCACTAACAAACTGTAGTGCAAACTTTAGTTCCCATCTAACATATTATGCACTAACAAACTGTAGTGTAAACTTTAGTTCCCATCTAACATATTATGCACTAACAAACTGTAGTGCAAACTTTAGTTCCCATCTAATATATTATGCACTAACAAACTGTAGTGCAAACTTTAGTTCCCATCTAACATATTGTGCACTAACAAACTGTAGTGTGAACTTTGGCTCCCATCTAACATATTGTGCACTAACAAAATGTAGTTTGGAAAGCTGAAAAAAAAAACTAAGCTGGGCTTGATTCACTTCTTGCAAGTGTCTGGAACTGAACCAACAATATGTCAGAGCTATACCTGTACTTCGCCAGTTTTTCTGACTAAATATTTTATAAAGGAAAGCTGTCTGCCTACTTCTTGTAACTAAATTTTTATAGAGGAAACTTATCTGTCTACCTCCTGCAACTAATTTTTTTTATAAAAGAAAGTTGTCTGCCTACTTCCTGTAACTAAATTTTTATAGAGGAAAGTTGTCTGCCTGTCCTCTGTAACTAAATCTTTATAGAGAAAAGTTTTCTGCCTACCTCCTGTAATATTTTTAGAGGAAAGTTATCCGCCTACCTCCTGTAACTAAATTTTTATAGACAAATGTTGTCTGCCTGTCCCCTGTTAGTAATATTTTTTATATAGGAAAACTGTCTGTGTGTCCCCTGTAACTAAATTTTTATAGAGGAAAGTTGTCTGCCTACCTCCTGTAACATTTTTATACAGGAAAGTTGTCTGCCTACCTCCTGTAACATTTTTATACAGGAAAGTTGTCTGCCTACCTCCTGTAACATTTTTATACAGGAAAGTTGTCTGCCTACCTCCTGTAACATTTTTATACAGGAAAGTTGTCTGCCTACCTCCTGTAACATTTTTATAGAGGAAAGTTGTCTGCCTACCTCCTGTAACATTTTTATACAGGAAAGTTGTCTGCCTACCTCCTGTTTATAGACAAACGTCTTCCTACCTCCTATGACAAGATTAAACTAGTTCCAGCTTTTGCATACTGAACATCTTAGTTCACTAATTCCTGCTTTGACATATAGAACAAGACATTAGCTAATCTTTCACATAATTAACACTAATTCACTAGTTCTAGCTTTCACATGCTGAACACAACACTAGTTCACTAGTTCTAGCTTTCATGTACTGAACATTAGTTCACTAATTCTAGCTTTTACATAGTGAACACAACACTAGTTCAAACTTTCATGTGCTGAACACAATACTAGTTCACTAGTTCTAGGTTTCACATACTGAACACAACATTAGTTCACTAGTTATAACTTTCAAGTACTGAACACAACACTAGTTCACTAGTTCTAGCTTTCACATACTGAACACAACACTAGTTCACTAGTTCTAGCTTTCACATACTGAACATAACACTAGTTCACTAGTTATAACTGTCAAGTACTGAACACAACACTAGTTCACTAGTTCTAGCTTTCACATACTTAACACAACACTAGTTCACTAGTTATAACTTTCAAGTACTGAACACAACACTAGTTCACTAGTTCTAGCCTTCACATACTGAACACAACACTAGTTATAACTTTCAAGTACTGAACATAACACTATTTATAACTTTCAAGTACAGAATACAACATTAGTTCACTAGTTCTAGCTTTCACATACTGAACACAACACTAGTTCCCTAGTTCTAGTTTTCACATACTGAACACAATACTACTTATAACTTTCAAGTACTGAACACAACATTAGTTCACTAGTTCTAGCTTTCACACTGAACACAACACTAGTTCACTAGTTCTAGCTTTCACACATAAGCTGAGAATCTGAGATTGACAATGACCTTAGTCTTATCAAAAATAAAAGTCCCATCTTTGTCAAAGTGGCCCTCCTCCATCTCCTCCCTCATGTTGAATGGAGTGATCTGTATATTCTCATCAAACTCAATTGTGGCCTCTTCCTGACCTGAAATATATGAGAAAATGTGAACATCAACTTCTAAAAAATCTGTACATATTCTTCTAAAAGTGTGTACATCAAAGTTTCTTCTAAAAATATCTATATTAACTTTTCTTCTATCAAAAACTTATGTGTGGATGTCTAAATCATTTATTAAAATGTTATCTATATTCTGCAGCAAACAATGGTTTTCCAGTAACAGTGATGTATGTAAGTAGGGTCTTAGCTTTTACAGCTTACTGTATCCTTCACATTCTCCATGCTGACCATCAGTTGATGTAACTTCAACCTCTCCTCTCCACACTGACCATCAGCTGATGTAACTTCATTCTCTCCACACTGACCATCAGCTGATGTAACTTCAATATCTCCAAACTGACCATCAGCTGATGTAGCTTCATTCTCTCCACACTGAGCATAACCTGATGTAACTTCATTCTCTCCATGCTGACCATCAGTTGATGTAACTTCATTCTCTCCATGCTGACCATCAGTAAATTCATTCTCTCCACGTTGACCATCAGCTGATGTAACTTCATTCTCTCCATGCTGACCATCAGCAACTTCATTCTCTCCATGCTGACCATCAGTAACTTCATTCTCTCCATGCTGACCATCAGCTGATGTAACTTCATTCTCTCCACGCTGACCATCAGTTGATGTAACTTCATTCTCTCCAAGCTGACCATCAGTTGATGTAACTTCATTCTCTCCACGCTGACCATCAGTTCATGTAACTTCATTCTCTCCACGCTGACCATCAGTTCATGTAACTTCATTCTCTCCAAGCTGACCATCAGTTGATGTAACTTCATTCTCTCCACTCTGACCATCAGTTGATGTAACTTCATTCTCTCCATGCTGACCATCAGTTGATGTAACTTCATTCTCGCCACGCTGACCATCAGTTGATGTAACTTCATTCTCTCCACGCTGACCATCAGTTGATTTATACATACAAGCATTTGTACCTGTGTTCAAAAATGACCTATAGTATCATATGGACACTGTGAAGTTACATCAGTTAACTTTTGATACTTACGGTACACTGTTACATCAGTTAACTTTTGGTACTTACGGTACACTGTTAAATCAGTTAACTCTTGATACTTACGGTACACTGCTACATCAGTTAACTCTTGGTACTTACGGTACACTGTTACATCAGTTAACTCTTGATACTTACTGTACACTGCTACATCAGTTCACAACTGAACTATGACTGGCCAGTGTTTTTCCTCATAAACCCTGTGTCAGAGCTGGTGATTCTAATCCTGCAACTTCCTATTTTAAAGCAACCCAACTTTTCCTAAGGCATTTTGAAATGTTTATTCCATTCTAAACAAGAAGAGCTCATACCTGATTGTGATAAGGACACCAATTTTGAATTTCAGCTGAAAAAAAATGTTCAATTTGTATTGTTTACTGTGTTGTGTCTTGGCTTGCTTACTGTGTGATATCTTGGCTTGCTTACTGTGTGATGTCTTGGCTTGCTTACTGTGTGATGTCTTGGCTTGCTTACTGTGTGATATCTTGGCTTGCTTACTGTGTGATGTCTTGGCTTGCTTACTGTGTGATGTCTTGGCTTGCTTACTGTGTGATATCTTGGCTTGCTTACTGTGTGATGTCTTGGCTTGCTTACTGTGTGATGTCTTGGCTTGCTTACTGTGTGATGTCTTGGCTTGCTTACTGTGTGATGTCTTGGCTTGCTTACTGTGTGATGTCTTGGCTTGCTTACTGTGTGATGTCTCGGCAAAAATGTGAAGATATTTCATAAATGTGTATCAGCTGAGAAAACTATTCAAATTATTTGAATAACTTTGTGAATATCTGAATTGTTTTTACTGATAATGACAGTGGACTGTATGATGAAGTGAATGATTTGTTATATGTGGCTTTAGTTTTCTATCTATGTCCCAACATCAAATTCATAAAGTAACAGCAAAAATTATGCTGACTGTGAAATGGTATTGCCTTTGACTGAAACTAGACCTAGCACTAGTACAGAAAAAACGCAAGAAATGAGCTTAAGTTCTACTAATGAGAACTTGACACTAGAAAAATCTGGCTTCTGAATGGAAGAAAACAACAATTGGATCTACTAACAATAATTTCAGATTTGTGCTGTCATCAGATCATGCATGTGTTGATACAGTGTCAGTCCACATAGTAAAAAAGCCTAACATGGCTTTATTGTCCAGGCCATGTGGAAGTACATGGCAGTGAAGTGGCAGATAGGCTTGCTGGACAGGCTGAAATAAATGGAAGACTGTGAATGGACAAGGGTGACATTACTAAAACCATATTGGAAAGACTGCAGGAAAATGAAGAGCGGAAATGGAAGAACAATGTAATTATGAAGTGACTGCTAGAGTTGGAACAAATTAACTCTTTCTGTGCCAGAGGAAGAAACGCAGACGTTCAGCTGGGTGCCAGGATAAAAGCGCGGGCCCTGATCTGTCTAGGGGGTATAGTTGTAAAATGGAATGGAAAACAGTATTTTCATGTACTTCTTTGTACTTATTATGTTTCAAAGTATAACTAAATGTGAACATTTCATAAATGCAGAGTTTTTTAGGAAAAAAAGAGGTAATTGATGTTTTTAGACAATGACTTGCCCAGCTCGCCATCGGCTAGGTCTAGATATGCACTACTTACGATCTGAGATGTCTAGATCTACTTGTCGATCTCGTATTGTGATTCTATGTTGCATTCTCGCTAAATTAATGTCTGAAATAACATCCTAACTACTTCTCCAGTCGTCTAATATGTCTAAATCTACTTAGGATACATTCAAGAGCAGTGGGGTGGTCACAGGCCATGTCCATACCCCTATCTACATCATCAAAAATTGAAAATTTTCAATGTTTCTCTTCCTTCTTTCTCGCTTGGCATCACTCGTAACTAAGGACTCTTTCACCATTTTGAAAAGTGTCACCAGAAACGCGAACAAAATATGTATAATCTAAATGTTACACCTGTTGTTTTATTGAAACAAACCAAACTCAAATTTTCAACCATGGCACGAAACGGGAGAGCCGGAAGTGTCGAATATCTGACCAATGGCTCTGTAAGAGTTAAGGGTTTTGGAATGAAATCTGAACTGTGTGAAAGAAAACAGATCATACAGAACAAACACTTAATGCGAACTATTAGCTCTTGTATGGATGCTGCAGCATGCAGTGAAGCATATATCGGGTTGTCCTGAATGTAATGATGCCACTATTTGATTTTGAATCTTTTAATAGTAAAAGTTGGTATAAAATTAACTATCTGATAACTTTTCAAAGAAATATGTGTTGTGGTTAAAAAACTGGATTATCTACAAAACTGATGATTCTAAGTGTCAGTGTTTTCATAATGGTGGCAGATATGGGGAAGGTACAGTTTTTTCACATTTTAAAAATAACAATTCTACAGTTACTCCACACACAGCACACTATTCTTTTTTAGACGCAGCGTTTACTCCCCAAACACTTTGACCAACTTCTTGAATCAATTCTCTTCGCGTGTCAGTGCGACTTTGTAATGGTGGCAGATGCAGGTAAACTGACTTCTTGAATCAATTCCTTTAATTTTATATACAACAATATGTGACCTTATCACCAATAATCAGTTACAGAGCTTAGATGTTAGCGCTGACGTAGTCTACCACGCCGTTTTGATGTTGCTTTAAAAAGTAAGCGTTTGCTTCGTACAACATTCCCATGGCGGGTCATACAAACCTTCAATGTCGTCCTCGGCTAAAACGTCGTATTTTATATTATCATCCTCTTCGTCGCTGTCAAGAGAGTGTTTTTCTTTAAATCTTGTTAATTTCTCGCTGCTCTCTTCATCAGTGTCTGACATTTTGTATCTTACAGAAAGCCAACCACGAATAGACAAAAGCAGTCCCCTCTCACTTTCAACAATAAAATGTAAAAAGTCTTAAGAGTAATCTCCCGTGCTTACAAAAGTAGAAGCTATTTGTTACCGGCATGGATCAGTGAAACAATTTATCTTCACATGCGTCTTTAAAAAAAAGAAAAAAAAGTTTTATGTCTAGGAAAGGGCTGTGTAGATCATCATACAACACATTTCTCTCTCTTTCTCTGAACCTTAAGTGTCCAGGGCACTTAGGGCGTCCGCAAGGGTTTCCACAAATGTCTGTCCTTTGGCATTTTTTTCTCTTGCCCAGGCGAGCCCTCTATTGCTCAGCATACTCTCTGTTGTTCTTCTCCATGTCTCTTTTGGTCTACCCTTACTTCTGTTCCCCTGTAGTGTCCATCTTAGTGCTATTTTTGGTAGTGAGTTATCAGTCATTTGGAGCACATGTCCCAACCATTGCCAGCGTCTTTCCTCAATAATTGCTGTCAGTGGTTTCATCTGCATTTCTGCTTACAAAATGATATTTCTTATGGTGTTTGGCCAAAATATTTTTCTAATTCTTCACAAACATTTAGTCTGGAAAGAATTCAACTTGTTTTCTATTGTCTTGGTGATTTTCCAGTATTCATTTCCATAGACTAGTACACTTAGAACAATATCCTGATTTTCGTCTTCATGCTTAGCTTTTTTTTTGATTTCCATATAGTCTACATCATTGCAAAAGCCTGGTTTGCTCTAGTAAGTCTGCTGTTGATGTCCTCTGTGCTGTTTCCATTTTCTACTATTCTACTGCCAAGATATACAAATTCGTTGACCTCCTCCACTAACGTGCTATCTACTCTGAGTACACTTCTGTTGTTCACATTTTGCTTTGTCTTTCCTATGTTGATCTTTAGTCCTATGTTATTTGCATTCTGAATTAGCTTGTTTATTTTATCTTGCATATCTTTGTGGCTGCTTGATAGTAGATAAAAGCCTGGTTTGCTCTAGTAAGTCTGCTGTTGATGTCCTCTGTGCTGTTTCCATTTTCTACTATTCTACTGCCAAGATATACAAATTCGTTGACCTCCTTCACTAACGTGCTATCTACTCTGAGTACATTTCTGTCGTTCACATTTTGCTTTGTCTTTCCTATGTTGATCTTTAATCCTATGTTATTTGCATTCTGATCTAGCTTGTTTATTTTATCTTGCATATCTTTGTGGCTGCTTGATAGTAGATAGATGTCATCCGCAAAGTCAAGGTCCTCCAGCACTGTGTCAAGGGTCCATTGTAATCCTCTGCATCTGTCTCATGTTTCCTCCTTCATTAACCAGTCTACTGCCAAGATAAATAATGTTGGTGATAGTACACATCCCTGCTTCACTCCTGTTTGTACCCTAAAGCTGCTGGAGGTATGTTCTCCACAGATAACTTTGTACTGAAAACCCTCATACAGGACTTTGATCACTCACTATTTTATGGGGGAGGCCATGCCATCTTATGATTTTCCACAGTGCATCTTTGTTGACACTGTCAAAGGCTTTCTCAAAATCTATAAACAGTGCATATGTTGTGCTATAGCACTTATTTGCCTGCTCTAATATTTGTCTAAGTACAAATATGTGGTCTATGCATGATCTTCCTTTCCTAAATCCTGCCTGCTCTTTCCTAAGTTTTTCCTCAAGTGTTGGTACAATTCTGTTGATGATTATTCTGCAAAATACTTTACTGGTGAGTGGCAGGAGGATAATGCCTCTCCAGTTCCCGCAATCTCTGAGGTCACCCTTCTTTGCTAGTTTTACTATAAGCCCAGTTTTCCACTCCTCTGGAGCTTTTTCTAGATCCCAAATTTGTTGTAGTATCTGGCAGAGTTGTTTTGGTGTTTCTGTTTCTTCTGCTTTCAACATCTCAGCAGTCACTTCATCTTCACTTGGTGCCCTGTCTAATTTTAGCTTCTTTATTGCCTCCTTTACTTCACTTATTGTTATTGATACTGTATTAATGTTTATTTCCATTTTTGCTTCAGGTATGTCTATTGTTTGTGCTGCTTGTGTTCTGTTTAGTAGGGTGTTAAAGTGTTCCCTCCATCTTTCAATTTTTTCTTTTTCTCCACTGACCAGTTGTCTCTTATGTGTCCTTATTGCACTCTCACATCTTGTGCTGAAGTTACCTGTCATCTGCTTTGTGATTTTGTATATGGTTTTTATGTCATTTGCATATGCTGCTTTCTCTGCTGCTTCTGCTAAGTTGTGATAGTATTGACGTTTATCTTGACGGCATAATTCCTTCACTTCTTTGTCTTTTTGTGCATAATTACTTCAAACTTGTTCTTTTAGCCTTTGAGATTTGGTGTTCAGTAATTTTTTCTTGATTTCCTTTCTTTGGTCTATCTTTTCTCATGTGGTCTTGCTTATCCATTTTCTGTGGTATATTCTGGGGACCTCCAGGTCACTTTATGGATGTTTTTGTGTTGGAAAATGGTCCCTCCAATGGTCATCATATTTTCTTCACAGAAACTACAGTCTTTCTCCATTTTCTTTTATTTCTTCAGTTCTTTCTCTTCCCATGATTCTTCTATCTTCATTTCCCTCGCCTACTTTTGCATTGAAATCATCCAAGATGACTAGCATACCATGCTTGGGTATTGTTTCTATTGTAACTTGGAGGCTGTTGTAAAAATCTTCTTTTAATTCCTCTTCTTTACCCTTGAAAAATAAAGAAAGATTATTCCTCTGCTGCTTCTGTTGGTGCATAACAAACTATAATAGACAGCTTCGTGAATCTTGAGTTGAAGCTTGCATGTAATCTCTCATTTAAAGGGGTCCATTTCAGCAATGCTCTTGATGCTTCTTTTGTTATAATCAGTTCTACTCCTCCTTCATAATAATCTTTACCTGACCATATGATTGTATCTTCTGTGTGCTGTGTTGTTAGTTTCCCTCTGCCTTGTCCTGTCCATCTTGCTTCTTGTATTCCTAGTATGTCTATGTATCTGTGCATTTCCTTGATGGTTTGTGTTAGTTTTCCAGTCTGGTTAAGTGTTCTTACATTCCAGCTGCCTATTTGCATCTTGTGTTTAGGTTCCAGGAGGTCTGCAGTCGGGCTGGGGACTTCCAATGGCTGGATTTCATCCACAACCTCCATGGTGTCAGTTTCCTGATAAGCATTTATCTTTCCACTTGCATATGTTTTTTCCAGTGTAGCAGTCTGATGGTTTTTTTTTTACTAGATAGGGTTGCTGGCTCTAGGAGCGATTGGCACTAATCCTATCCAGAGAGTCCCAGAGAGCATTGATGAGCTGGGAGGAAGTTAGCTCAAGGATAATTACAGCCTGCTTCTCAACAAAGAAGAAGGATATTAAGTTGACTGTCATCCAGGTATATGCACCAACAAATAATGCAGAAGAGGTAGTAAAGGATGAATTCTACAACACATTGCAGGAAATCCTAGACCAACAAGGCAACAATCACATTACAGTTCTAATGGGGGACATCAATTCAAAGGTATGTAAGATCAACACAGGTTATAAGAAAGTAATGGGTCAAAATGGATTAGGAATAATGAACGAAAGTGGAGAAAGGCTAGCAGATCTATGCATGCTCAACAACCTTGTCATTGGAGGAAGTATATTTCCACATAAAACTATACACAAAGCCATGTGGGTATCACCAGATCATGTCACTGAGAACCAGATAGACCATATTTGTATCAGTAGAAGCTTTTGCTCAATGTAGGGACAATGGCTACGATCGCTGACTAGCACAGGGTCGGCATAAAGCATATCTGGATTTAATTAGCGTAATGTGCAGTAATTGAATACGTGTGAAAAAAAAAACCACGACGTCAGAGATGAAGCAGACAAACAGTCATTTTTAACAATGGCTTCTTGGCAAACACAACATCGCGCATTCACCATTGAAACTTATTTTAAAAGTGGAGGATCATCTATTACTGTACAATGAAAGTTTCCTGGCCATTTTGAGTTGCATCCCTGTGATAGTGTTCCTGATCAGAGGACAAAACAATTTTGAGGTGGGTCAAAAAATTTAAGGAAACTGCTAATTGCATTAATAACAAGTCTATTGGTCGTCTTAAAGAACTCAACAGACGCCTGAACGAACTCAAGAAGTTCACAATGCATTGCTGAGTAGCCTTCGGCCATCAGCTGTTAGGAAGGCTTTGGCAACTGGCATCCTCTTACTGTTAATTGTGATCTTTATATGCAGATTGCTAACTGAATACTTCATTTCAGACTTGGCCAATAGAAATAAGAGACTAATATGGTTTCAACAAGATGGAGCAACTGCCCACACAGCCTGTCAGTCCATGGCCATGCTGCGACAAGCATTTCTCAATCGTCTTATTTCCAGATTTAGGGATATTCATTGGCCAGCAAGGTCACCGGATTTATCGGGGGCAGACTTATTTTTGTGGGGGTATCTCAAGAGCACAATGTATGCTAGTCGACCACGGTCAGTTGTAGACCTAAAAGATCGAATCCGACACTGCATTCAAAATATCCATTTGAACATGTTAAAAGGTGTTATGCAGGAATTTTCCAGACGCCTGGCTGAATGTATCAAATGTAATGGCGGTCATCTAACCAGCATAATTTTCAAAACCTATATATGATTGTCAGTAATAATAAATATACCCACTTTTCTAAATTTCATTTCACGTTTTTTAACCAAAAAAAAAAAAAAAAACATGTATAGCGCTTATTTATTTGCCTTTTATAAAACCCAACTATGCTTTATGCTTGACCCTGTACAATCACTGCCTGAAAGGAAAGCAATGGTAAACTACCTTCTGGAAATATACCAAGAAACCCAAACAGCAATATGGAAAGTCAGATAGGAAAAAGATCTGGTGGAGAGTCCCCCAGGCCAGATAGATCTAATTTTAACACTGGGGAAGAGTGTGAGGCAGAGGTCAGTACTAGTAATTGTGATGACGGACAAAATCCTGACGATGTTACTAAGGAAAACCCCTATCAAACTAAAAAGAAAAATAAGTGTAGGAACATGGAATGTAAGAAGTATAGTTGAGGGAAAGTATCAAATAATAAGTGACGAGATTAAAAGAATCGGAACACACATTTTGGGAATCTGCGAATATCGATGGAAAGGATCAGGACATTTCAAGAGCGAGAATGATAATATCTTTATATACTCTGGTCCGCTGTTGGCGAGATTTTTCAGTTGCCCTGCGTGGAGCGGTGCCCCTCCCGGCCAATGAACAAAGGTGCAAATAAGGTTGCCGCGCAGCATCACTGCGGAAAAGGTGGTAGAAAGGATAAAGCGAAGCAAACAGTCAAATCACGGCACCTCTGGTCTGGAGGTCGGCCACGTCCTAAGTCCAGTCATATCGGGTGAAATGCATGAACCGGCTTGTCACTGCTGGCGAGACTCTTCAAATGCCGCGCGTGGAGTGAAGCTCCTCCCGGTCAAGGAAGAAATGCGGAAAAGAAATAAAGGTTGCTGTGCGTTGCCGATGGGAAAGGTAGTGGAAAGGATAAAGTGAAGTCTAATCAGTATGTCCAGTAGTATCGCTACTATAGCTATGCATACCACCGCACCTCTGCTCTAGAGGCCGGCCACGTCCGAAATACACCTACACTGGTGAAATATGCCTAAACCGACACACACCAGGGGTGGAACTTGATGGCTAGACATGTCATGCCACCTCCGCTCTAGAGGTCGGTCAGGCCAGATATACACCCATACTGGTGAATTTTGCCTAAACCGGCTCACACCAGGGGTAAATCTTGAAGGCTATGCATGTCACAGTATCTCTGCTCTAGAGGTCGGTCACGTCCCAAACACGCCCATACTGGGATAATATGCCTAAACCGGCTCAACCCAGGGGTGGAAGTCACTAGTGGCGAGGATTCGTCCTCCTGGACAACAGCTCCATCCTGGTCACAACTAGGAAGGGTAGCGGCCACGACCGCAAAATGCTGAAGTCGGAGACACTGGACCAGGGCAGTCTAGATAGGCAACCACCTCTCACCCGGCGGGGATGTTTGCGTATCCTAATCACGCTGAGGTTTTCCAGTGAGAAAGTCCAACTCTGGACTGGATGGGCAACCACCTCTCACCCGGCGGTGATACACGGGTATCTCAAAACACGTCGAGGTTTTCCGATGAGAAGGTCCAGCTCTGGCCTGGGTGGGCTACCGCCTCTCACACAGCGGGGATGCACTGATATCTTAAACACGTCGAGGTCTTCCGGTGAGAAAGTCCAACCCTAGACTAAACTGGTGCAATGAAAACCACGGTGTCACGCAATCCCGCTTCTGGGACCCACCAAGAATACAGGCTAAAGCCCTGTGATACTCTGAACACCTTGTGGTCCTCACGTGGATCTCGTGTGGTCCTTTCGGGGACCACACAGGGGACCACGGGACCTAACGAGGACCACAGGCGTAAATTCAGTAGAATCACAGTGCGGTTTTGGTGGTAGAAGCGAACGAAGAAGAAGAAGAAGAAGGCACTGTTCTAGGACCCTCCGAGATCGTACATCAGCAGAACAAGAATGGATCACACTAACAGAAATGTCCTGTTTTCCCCTTGTGGTTGCTAAGGCAAAAATGTTTAGCCACAGGTGTTCAGGCCCTCTTAGAAATATCATTGAGATGCTGGCAAAATTGATCTCCTAAGCGTAATCCAGTCTCCCCTATGTACTTCAAACCACAACATTTGCACATAATAGCATAAATAACATTGCGTGAAGTACAGGTGGAACTCTCCTGAACTGATAACATGGACTTAGGGAAGGTGCACCCCCATTGGTAGCCTACAGACGGGACAAGAACCTCGGGGACCTTTTAATTCGTAGTCATCTTAAGACAGATGACACTTTTTATGGTACCAGACGTTGCCGACGCCGTAGATGCAATACTTGTCCGTTTGTTGTCGAGGCTAGCCAGATCTCCTTCTCTAAGTCCACGTTATCAGTTCAGGAGGGTTTCACCTGTACTTCACGTAATGTTATTTATGCTATTATGTGCGTAGTGGTTAGAGCACTCGTCTAGCAACCAAATGGTCGAGGGTTCGAATCCCCAGCTGAGCGGGATTTTTTTTTTCCGACCAATACGGCCCTGAGGTCGACCCAGCCTCGTAAAATGGGTACCAGAGAAAATCTGGGAAGTAAAGGCAGCGAGGAAAGGAACTGGTCACCCTACCTCATACGCTGATGACCCAGCATAATGAGGTCTCTAACGCTTCACCCCCTACGGCATTTGAAATGCTATAGGACTATCTTTACTTTACTTTATGTGCAAATGTTGCGGTTTGAAATATATAGGTGAGACTGGGTTACGCTTAGGAGATCGATTTTGCCAGCATCTCAGTGATATTTCTAAGAGAGCATGGACACCTGTGGCTAAACATTTTTGCCTTAGCAACCACAAGGGGAAAACAGGACATTTCTGTTAGTGTGATCCATTCTTGTTCTGCTGATGTACGATCTCGGAGGGTCCTAGAACAGTGCCTTTTTTTCCAGACTGGCTGTCTCCACCCAGCTGGAATTAACAATGTATTCAGCTTTCTGCAACTTCTTTAGTTTTCCACTGGCCCTTTTTGTAACTCTACTTTCTTTCTCTATGCTACCCCTCCCTACCACCACCCTCTTTTCTTCTCTGGCAACATATTGGTATCTATAGGGTCTTGTCCTATTCACCAGTTTCACATTTTCTCCCTGCAGGTGTTTATGTTCTTCATTCATTATCTCTCTACGTCCCCTTTTCCCTCCCCTCCCCCTGACACCTCCTCTAGCGGCTATCATGTTTCTATTGCCTTTCCCCGCACCCCTTTCTACCACTTGTTTTCCTCCTCTCTCGCCACCTCTTCTTTACGATTGGCTCTATCAGGTATCCTTTGTTGTGGTCAGCATGGTCCTTCCTTCTACTACACACATTTCTGTTTTCTATTTCTGGAGGAAGACACATTCAGATAAGTTCTTCATTTTTTTTGTCTCGTTGTGCATGTAATCCTCAAAAAAGGCTCACGACGAAATATCGGATGTTGTATGTTTTTCATTTATACATTCTCATACTTTCTATTCATTTTTTCTCACCTTACTCCCTCCCTCTCTCACTTTGTAAAACTGCACCATACACCTCTATCTACCTTTTTTGTTTGAACCAGTTTTACTGCAGTCGCCATCCCTTTTATCTGTCACAAACTTATTAAAGCAGCAGAAAATGAATGTGCAACAATCTATCATGCACTATGTAAAAAGATATGGCATTTGGGTATTTGGCCAAAAGAATGAGAAAGAATTGCATTCATACCACTGCCAAAAAAGGATAACCTGAAATTATGCACAAACTAAGAACTGTTGTCTTGATTAGTCATGCCAGTAAAATTCTGTTAAAAATCATAATGGGGAGACTTTGTAAGAAAATAGAAGAAGAAGTCAATATGGTCAAAGCTGGTTTCAGGCAAAGAAGAGGATCAAGAGATCATATATTCAATCTAAGATTAATAATAGAGAAATCTTATATCTTATATCTTATATCCTTCCCGTGCCGTTAAACATCACATAGGGCTCGTAAAGTAGTTCGCCAATTTTTCCTATCTTCGGCGAGTCTTTCAACCTCATCAAAGGATTTTATGCCTGTTAACTTGGCCTCTCTTAATAATGTCCTCTTCAGAGTTTCATGCGGTCTGCCCCTTTTTCTTCAGCCTGTTGTGTTCCACTTGATAGCTTGTTTTGGGATTCTCTGGTCATTTCTTCTCATCAAGTGACCAACATATGTCCATCTCCTTTTCCTGATCATCCATGAGACTGGTTGTTGTTCAGTCATCTGTCTTATCTCTGCATTGTTCTTGAATTCATTCCACTTGATGCCGAGTATTTTCCTTAGGCATTTGTTTTCAAAAGAGTCTAATCTCTTTTCTATTTCTTTAGTTGTTTTCCAGCTTTCACATGCATAAATGAGGGTGGATATTACATTTGAATTGAATAGTCTTAACTTGCTTTTTGTGCTTATAACTTTTGAATTCCATATGTTCTCAAGATTCTTGAAGATTGATGCTGCTTTTGCACTTCTGATCCTAACTTCCTTTCTAGTGTCACCATCCTGGTCTATGTAGCTGCCAAGGTATGCAAATTGATTGACTTCTTCAATATCTGTCCCTTCTATGTGTATTTTTCCATTTTGATTGATGGGAATTTTCATTATTTTTGTTTTGTCCTTGTTAATTTCAAGTCCTATTTTGCTAGCCAGTGAAGACAGGCTATCTGTTTTTTCTTGCATGGAATTCACATTATTACTGATAAGAGTTATGTCATCAGCAAAATCAAGATCTTCTAGTTGGGTCCCATGTATCCAGTCAATACCTGTGTTACCTGTGCAGCATTTTTTCATTATGAAGTCTATTGTAATCCCAAAAAGTAAAGGAGACAGTATACATCCTTGTTTCACACCTGTTTCAATCTGGAACCATTCACTCATCCCTTCTTCTGTCTTGACTGCACAACCATATCCATTGTATAAGTCCTTAATGATGTTGACAATTTTAGATGGTATTCCATATAGACATAAAATTCTCCATAATGAATCTCTGTGTATGCTATCAAATGCCTTTTTAAAATCTATGAAGTTCAGTGTTAAAGGTTTCTGCTTTTCAATATGTTCTTCAAGTATTATTCTGAGAGTAAAGATCTGGTCGAGACAGCTTCTCCCTTTTCGAAATCCTGCTTGTTCTTCTCTCATTGCAGTATCCACTATATCTTTGAGTCTATTCAAAATGACCTTGCAAAATACTTTTGACACAACTGATATTAAGGTTACTCCTCTCCAGTTGTTACAGTCACTAAGGTTGCCCTTTTTTGGTATTTTAACAATGATTCCTTTCTTCCAATCAGAAGGGACCTTTTCTTCTTTCCAAATCTTGTTAAACATTCTCTGTAGTTGTCTCATGTTGTCACTATTGATAGCTTTTAGCATCTCGGCTGTTATTTCATCTTCACCTGCAGCTTTGTTGTTAGCCATTAAATTCACTGCTGTTTCAATTTCATGCAATTTAATTTCATCTAGGTTGACATTTAGTTGTGGGGGTGGTAAGTTAGTTTCAAGGTTTATCAATTCTTTTGGGTGTGGTCGATTGAGTATTTCTTGGAAGTGTTCAGCCCATCTTTGCTTTTGGTCTTTATTTGATGTTAATAGTGTTCCAGTTTTGCTAAGGATTGGTCTTTCTTTAGATGTAATAGTACCTGTTAGCCTCTTTTGTATGTTATATAAAGTTTTGCTGTCTTCTGTTTTTGCTGCTTTTTCTGCCTCTTTCGCCATATTGTCTATGTATTCTCTTTTATCCCTTCTAGCTGAACTTTTTACTTTCTTGTCTATGTCTTTGTATTTTGCTTTTGCCAAATCTCTTTCATGATCTGCTTTTGCATTCAACATGTCTAATTTGAGTGCTCGTCTTTCATGTATATACTTCCATGTTTTATCTGATATCCATGCTTTTCTATTTGGTTTTTCCAATCCAGCGCTTACTTTTGCTGCTGTGATTATGGCTGTGCTGTAAGAATTCCATAACTCATCTATATCTATCTCCTCAACTTCACTGGGTGTTTTGGAATGATTGGCAAGTTCCTGATTGAAATTAATGTTAGTATTTTCTTCTTGTAGGCTGTGGCTGTTTATCTTTCTGTGTACTGATTTCTTGTGTTGACAAGAGAAATGCACAGAGTTTAATGTGTATCTATATTTATCTTTTATAGACTACTCAAAGGCATTTGGTTGTGTACAACACCAGAAACTTTGGGAAATAATGGAAAAAATGGAATTTCCAACACATCTGATACAATTAACATCACTGCTGTATCTAGACCAACAAGCAGCAGTAAGAATAAATGGTGAAACAACAACTTAGTTTGACATAAAACAAGGGACCGTCAGGGCTGCACATTGTCTCCTTACTTATTTAATTTGTATACTGAAAATATAATGAGGAATGTTAGAGAAGATGTAGACAAAGAATATTACGATGCCATAACAATTGGAGGTTATGAAATACCAGAGATTAGATATGCTGATGACACAGTATTACTGTCTACAACACAAAAAGGAATGGAAAAACTAATTATATCAGCCCATAAAAACAGTGAAGAGCAAAACCTCTATCTTAATGCGAAGAAAACTAAACTAATGACAACTGACAAAACAAACAAGGCAGCTGAAATATGTATCAAAGAGAAAAAATTGGAAGAAGTGGAGAGTTTTGAATATCTTGGATTACTTCTAACTAATAATGGAGATACAATGAGATAAATTAAAGGAGGACATCTCTCGCTCTTCAGAAAGTAAAATAACTAAAGAATCTGTGGAGAGGAACAGACAGAACCACAAAAATAAGATTTTTAAGGGCATGCATCTTTCTCATCGCAACATATGCCTGTGAGACCTGGACACTTAACAAAACAGCTGAGAAACACATAAATGCCTTTGAATGTAAATGCTACAGAAGAGTTCTTCAAATATCATGGACACAAAAAAGAACAAATATATCCATACTACAAGAACTTAATATTGAAGAAGGCTGGCTAGTAAAGATGATTAAACAAAGAAAACTTAAATATTTTAGACACATTAAATGTCATGATAATCTAGAGAAGACCGTCTTGGAAGGGTACATAATGGGAAAAACAGAGGAAGACCAAGGCAAAGATGGGTACAAGACATCGTTGATGTTTTGCAAATGAATGCGTCAGTAGCAGGCCATCTTGCTCACAACCGAGAGGCCTACATGAGTGCTGTTAGAGAGGCAAAGTTCCACAAGGGACATGCAAATGAATGAATGAGTGAGAAGCTTTTGCAGAACATTACAAGATGTCAGAGTGAAACAAAGTGCAGATGTAGCTTCTGACCACCACCTACTGATCGCTAAACTGAGAATGAAACTGAAGAGCCACCACAAAACTGACATGGCAAGGAAAAGATATAATATGGTACTGTTAGAAGAACCAGAAATTGCAACTTTAAACTGAAACTGAGCAACAGATTCCAGGTTCTGCAAGTTATATGAAGAAGATACACCAGATGTGAACACTGTGTGGAATAGTGCTAAAGAAATGTGGAGCAAATCATGTGAAGAGACAGCGGGATTTAAGAAACTTCAACACATGGAGTGGATTACATTGGAACCACCGAAGAAGATAGACAGAAGGACAGAAATGAAAGCAAAAATAAATGACAGTAAAATAAGAGCAGCAAAGGTCTCAACTCAGATAGAATAAAATGTGGCCCATAAAGAGGTTAGGAAAAGCGTAAATAAAGACAGACAGGCCTATTTTGATAATATGGTGGGACAGACAGAAGAGGCAGCTAGTTAAAATAACATTAGAGCTCTGTATGAAATCACCAAGAAGTTGGCAAATAGATCATGAAGGATTGAAAAGCCCATCAAAATCAAGGAGGGTAAGGTAGTAACATCAGAAGAGGAGCAGATGCAAAGATGGGTGGAATATTTCAGCGGAATCCTAAATAGGTCAGCACCAACAGAAACAGAGAAAGATACCAGCAGCAGAGAATACTCTAGATATCAATGTAGAACCACATAGCAAGGCCAAAATTAAATATGCTATCTCAGAGTTGAAGAGAAATAAGGCACTGGGTCCAGATGGAATTGTAGTGAGCAAAGAAATAACATTAGAAATACTACTCTTACTATTTAACAGGATTTGAGAAGAAGAGAAGGTCCCAGAGGGCTGGAAGGAGGCCCATCTTATAATACTCCCTAAGAAAGGAGATCTATTAGAATGTAAGAACTGTAGAAGCATCTCCCTGCTCTCAATAACCAGCAAGGTCTTCAGTAGGATTTTGTAAATAGAATTAAAACATCAGAAGAGATAGTAAACTAAGAGAAGAGCAAGCAGGTTGCAGGCAAGGAAGATCTTGTACTGACCACACTGCTACAATGCAAATAATAGTAGAACAGTCAATGGAGTGGAATTCTTCACTGTTAGTTACATTCATTGATTATGAGAAAACATTTGATAGTTTAGATCGTACAATGCTATTGAAACTACTGGAACAATATGGTATCCAAGCCAAGATAACAAAGCTTATAAAGACCATATATGAAGGAACAAGTTGCAGAATTGTGCATGGAGGAACACGTGAAGGTTTAAAGTGGAAACAGGTATGCTCAGGGATGTTTGCTATCACCATTCCTATTTTTTTCTAGCAACTGATTGGATCATGAAAGCTACCACACAAAGAAAAAGAAATGGGATACAATGGACATTGTGGAACCAATTGGAAGATCTTGACTTGTAGATGATGTGGCACTTCTGGCACAAGGCCACACACAAATGCAAGAGAAACTTCATATCTTTAGCAAGAATTCAGCTAAACTGGGACTATATATTAACAGACAAAAACAAAGATAATGAAAAGTAATATTGCAAACAATAGCCTCATGGTAAATGAGGGAGTGCCAATTGAGGAAGTAGAGTATTTCACATATTTAGGCAGCATAGTGGATAAATATGGGGGAACAGAAAAGGATGTTAGAGCTAGAGTAACCAAGGCCAGGACAGCATTTATCCAACTTAACAAAATATGGTCATCTAAGAACATCAAAACAAGAACCAAACTTTGGCTTTTCAATACAAACGTAAAGACTATCCAGCTATATGGTTCAGAGACATGGGTTATGACCAAGACAGTACAACAGAGGATACAAACATTCATGAACTTCTGCTTGAGGAGGATTTTAAACATTAAATGGCAGGACAAGATCAGGAATGAGGAGGTCTGGGAAATGGCAGGACAAGAACCTATGAACTTAAAAATCAAGTCTAGGAAGTGGAAGTGGATTGGCCACACTCTGAGGAAACCTGACACCAACATAGCAAGACAGTCACTGAGATGGAATCCTCAAAGATGCTATGCCTATGCTCTCAAGGGAGTGAAAGGCGATGATGATGATGAGTGTTGCTGGCTCTATGCCAAACCCTCCTTAGTTGCGTTTTACGATCATGCATGGTAGGGTACAGTGGTCCTATTCTTTGCAGATCCCGGGTACCACATGGGGGATATAACACATTTAACCGGCCTAAATTTTGTTCATTAATTTGTAAATGTAGAGACATGTTTAAAAATAAGCCATAGTCAGTCTGTCATTTGCATGTCCCTTGAGGAACTTTGCCTCCCTAACAGCACTCCTTTAGGCCTCTCGGTTGTAAGCAAGATGCCCTGCTGCTGATGCATCCATTTGCAGATTATCAACGATGTCTTATAGCCATCTTCGGTTTGATTTTCCTCTTTCTTTTTCCCATTATGTACCCTTCCAAGATAAACGATGCAGATGATGAAATAAAAGACAATTTCTGTTACCAACTACAACAACTTATCAACAAGGCACCTAAACATCATCATCGTGTGCCGTGCAGACTGGCGTTGGCTGTTATGCTTCTCCAGAGTATCCGATCCTTCATGCAGGCCATCAGTTCAGTTGGTGGTCTCTCACACCATCCTGTCAGACTGTCCAGTATCGTTTTTCTTGGTCTTCCTCTTAATCTTCTTCCTTCTATTTTTCCTGTTGTTATAATATTTTCAATGCCTCCTCTTCTCATTGCATGTCCTATGAAAGTACATTGTCTCTCTCTTATCTTTTTGACAAGGTTTTTTTGTCTCTCCAGCTCTTCTCATACATTCTTCATTAGTTATTTTTGCTGTCCAGGGGATTCGCAACATTCTTCTAATAAACCACATTTCTGCTGCTTCCAATGATTTTTGTGCAGACTTGCCTATTGTCCATGATTCACTTCCATATAACATGATAGGTTCAATATAGCATTTTAGGACTCGTTTTCTAACATTCATTGATAAAGATGTGTTAGCTAATATGTTTCTCATTCTCTGAAATGCACCTAAACACAACATCTTAATTGTCATGGGAGACTTCAATGCCAAGGTAGGAAAAGATAACACCAATGTCAAAAAAGTAACGGGGAAAGATTGAATTGATAGAATACATCAGAATGGAGAAAGATTTATTGAAATATGTCTAACAGAGGGCGTGGTCATTCATCATCATCATCATCATCATCATCATCGCCTTTCATTCCCTTGAGAGCATAGGCTATGGATAAAGGCTCTCCAGTCATCCCTGTTCTTGGAATTATTCTCTGCTTCGTTCCATTTGCATCCCTTGTCTCTGAGCACTGTCATAATTTCTCTTCTCCAAGTAAATCTAGGTCTTCCTAAATTTCTATTTCCTTGAGGATTCCATCTCAGTGACTGTCTTGCTATGTTGATGTCAGGTTTCCTCAGAGTGTGGCCAGTCCACCTCCACTTCCTAGATTTGATTTTTAGGTTCATAGGTTCTTGTCCTGCCATTTCCCAGACCTCCTCATTCCTGATCTTGTCCTGCCATTTAATGTTTAAAGTCCTCCTCAAGCAGTAGATCATGAATGTTTGTATCCTCTGTTGCATGGTCCTTGGAGGAACAATATTTCCACACAAAGAAATACATAAAACAACATGGATATCTTCAGATGATAGAACAAGAAACCAGATAGATCATTTTTGTATTAGAAAACAATTCATAACATCTCTGATAGATGTAAGAGCATGTAGGGGTGTAGATGTCAACAGTGATCACAACCTGTGTTTAGGGAGGATAAGACTTAAAACGAAAAGTCATCAGAAGAAAGCAGTGCTCAGAAAGATAAACAGTCATAGCCAACAAAAAGAAAATATTAAGAGTAATTTTAATCTGGAACTTACCAAACAATTCGCAACACTCAGCGAGATAGATGAGACAGAAATAGATGAATTATGGAATTCATACAGCACTACCATAATCACAGCAGGAAAAGCAAGTGCTGGACTGCAATCAACAAGTAGAAAAGCATGGATATCAGATATCACATGGAAATACATACATGAAGGACAAACAGCCAAATTAGCCATGTTGAATGTAAAGACAGATCTTGGAAAAGTTTTGGCAAAAGCAACATACAAAGAACTAGACAATAAAGTAAAAAGTTCCGCTAGAAGAGACAAAAGAGAATATATGGACAATATTGCAAAAGAAGCAGAAAATGCAGCAAAAACAGGAGACAGTAAAACTCTATATAACATACAGAAGAAGCTAACAGGTGCTATTACCTCCAGAGAAAGACCAGTCTTTAGCAAAACAGGCAACCTATTAACATCAAGTAAAGACCAAAAGCAAAGATGAGCCGAACACTTCCAAGAAATACTTATTCGACCACACCCAAAAGAATTGTTAAACCTTGAAACCAACTTACCAGCCCCACAACAAAATGTCAGCTTAGATGAAGTTACACTGGATGAAAATGAAACAGCAATGAATCTAATGGCTAACAACAAAGCTGCAGGTGAAGATGAAATAACTGTCGAAATGTTAAAAGCTATCATCAGTAACAACATGAGCCAGCTACAGAGAATGAAATTAAAAAATGTTGGAAAGAAGAAAAGGTCCCTTTTAAATGGAAAAAAGGAATTATTATTAAAATACCCCAAAAAGGCAACCTCAGTGACTGCAGTAACTGGAGGGGTGTAACCTTACTATCAGTTGTGTCAAAGGTGTTTTGTAAAGTGATTCTGAATAGAATTAAGCATATAGTGGATACTGCAATGAGAGAAGAACAGACAGGATTTCAAAACTGGAGAAGCTGTCTCTACCAGATCTTTGTTCTAAGAATAATACTTGAAGAACATATTGAAAACCAAAAGCCATTAATCCTGAACTTCATAGACTTTAAAAAGGCATTTGATAGCATACACTGAGATTCAATGTGGAGAATTGTAAGGCTATATGGAATACTATCTAAAATTGTCAAAATCATTAGATCTCTACAATGGATATGTTTGTGTAGACAAGACAGAAGAAGAAATGAATGAATGGTTTCAGATTAAAACAGGCATGAAACAAGGATGTATATTATCTCCCTTGATTTTTGGAATTGCCATCCAATGATAAGATGCTGTACAGGTAAAACCAGCATTGACTGGGTACATGGAACCCAGATAGAAGATCTTGATTTTGCTGATGACATAACTCTTATCAGTGACAATGTGAAATCGATGCAGGAAAAAACAGATTCCCTATCTTCCTTGGCTACCAAAACAGGTCTTGAAATTAACAAAGAAAACAAAAATAATGAAACTTCTCATTAATCAAGAATGAAAAATATATGTAGAAGGAACAGCTGTTGAAGAAGTAAATCATTTTGCATATCTCGGCAGCTACATAGACCTGGATGGTGACACCAGGAAGGAAGTTAGAATTCTAATTGCAAAAGCAGAATTGTCCTTTGAAAATATGGAGTTCAAAAGTTAAAAGCACAAAAACCAATTTAAGATTATTCAATTCAAATGTGATATCGACCCTCATTTTAAGCATGCGAAAGCTGGAAATCAACTAAAGAAATAGACAAAAAATTAGACTCTTTTGAAAACAAATGCCTCAGGAAAATACTTGGTATAAAGTGGAATGAATTTAAGAACAACACAGAGATAAGGCATATGACCAAACAACTTGTCTCATGGGTGATCAGAAAAAGAAGATGGACATGTGTAGGCCATGTGATGAGAAGAAGCAGTCAGAGATTACCAGAAAAAGCTATCAAGTGGAGCACAACAGGCCAAAGAAAAAGAGGTCAACCATGCGAAACTCTAAAGAGGACACTGTTAAGAGAAGCTAGTTTAGTGGGCATAACATCCTTTGATGAAGTTTAAAACCTCACCGAAAACAGAAGAACTTGGAAAACAACTATGCGAGCCCTATGTGACTTTTAACAGTATGGGAAGGATGTAAGATTATTATTATTATTCCATTTAGACAAATTGTTTATATCATTCTGAAGCATTGTCTGTATGTTATTGGTATCATAGTCACTACTGTAAACAGTGCTGTCATAAAAAAAAAAAATACATGAAGAGTGCTATAAATGAAATGATAAATCATTAATAAAGATAACAAAGAGATTTAGACAGCAAAGAGATATAGATAGCATAGAGATATAGATAGCAAAAAAAAGAGGATTTCATTGTCACTCATGTCGAATGCTTTCTTGAAATCAACAAAGACAGCACCACACAGTTTCTCACAATGTATATCAGATAGTTTGTGCTCAGTCATTTTCATAATTTATTTCTTTATGGCAGGGATGATTTGGTCTAAAATCTGACTGACTGTCTATCAGTATTTTTTCCTGCATGTGAAGCAGTGTTAGTGACTATCTATCAGTAGATTGTTTTCCTGCATGTTTAGCAGTGTTAGCTTTTATATATGTTTTTCAAGAGGTTTAAATAATGATGATAGAATGGATATAGGTCTAAAATTTGATAGGTTGCTGGTTGATCCAGATTTAAAAAGAGGATACATTTTAGTAACTTAAAAGCATCAAGGAAGTAATATTTGCAGTAACTGTAGCCAGAGACTAGCATCTATGCCCTCCGGGCAATCCCAAATGTGCTCCGCCTTCCATTCCAATACCCACTGAACTGTGCATCTGCTGATGGAGCTAGTCACACACTGGTTGTGGGTAATGCACTAAACCACTTCTTTCTAACAAAACATCCACTTCCCCTCTTCTCCCCCAATTCGATCATCCTCCTGATGTGATTATTGTCATTCAGTCCAAAGTTAACACACAGTAATTAGTGTATAAGTATATAACTATACACGATGCACTGGAGTAAAGCTGTGATACCAGAGTGTATAAACTAGGAAAAAGTAGGAGCAGTTTTATTAGTTAACGATTACAAAGTTGTGATGTTTCAGCATGAGCCTTAATCATACAAAAACATACAGGACGAAGAAACAGAGAGAGGAGATAAAGTATAGATTCACATGAAATATATTAAAAAGAAGAAAAAAAAAAAGAAGGCTCCACCCCTTCTTACTTTTCAAACCTCCTCACAGCATCACTTTGTAACCCCTCTTCCCCAATCATCTATTTCAACTTCTCCTGGCTAGGTCAACATTGTATCACTCTCTCTCCCCTCCTTGGTTCCCCATCCACCACCCCCAGTTACAACCCACCAACCACATATCACAGGTCTCTATTTAAAGCCTCCACGTTCTACTAAATCCATTCCTGACACACACCGCCGGACAAGTCACACCTTACAATTTACAGCTAAGTACTCTTTTAAAAATTTTTTTTTTCTTTTTAATAGTATTCATGTGAATCTATACTTTATCTCCTCTCTCTATTTCTTTGTCCTGTATGTTTTTGTATGATTAAGGCTCACGGCGAAACGTCACAACTTTGTAGTCGTTAACAAAGCTGCTCCTACTTTTTCCTAGTTTATATATTCTCAATGCAATGTTGTCCTCCATACACTGCCTGTCCAAGGTGGCTCTTGCAGTCTCCTCCTTGTCTATTCTTTGGGTTCCCTGAATTAATGCCACATCTGCCAGATTGTCCACCTTCTCTGTGCCTTTGATTCCCGCGTGACCTGGGCAGTATATCCATGTCTGACTGGATAATGGAGACCCTTCTATAAAATGGACCCACTCCCTGCTGAAGAAATGTCTCTATTGCGTTTTCAGTGCACACGTTGTATGTGTATGTTAGTGCGTCTGTAATAACTGGTGCAGAATAGTGTAGTATCTTGTTACTAATTTCGTCATATCCTGTGGAGTTATTGTTCTTAAAAAATTGAATGTAATTATAAACTTCACATTGACTGTCAGAAAAGGAATACTTAATTGTTTTAGTTTTATATTTATACTGTCACTGTAAGATTTTAAGACACTCGGGACACAAGTAGGGACTGGTATTGAAGATTTTATAATATAAATTTAACTTCTTCCCTAAAATTTTCACCAAAGTTAGTGCACGTATGTTCATGATTAAGAGTTTGTGGGTCATATTGCTTTGTTTTGTTTACAAGAGTATTTATCATTTTTCAAACTGATTTACTATTGCTTTTGTCTTTCACTAGATTTCTAAAGTAATTGTTCTTCTCCTGCCTAATTAAATATTGCACCTTATTCCTAAGTGTATTATACTGAAATCTCTGCTTTTATGAGCTTCATCCATGCATTCAGTCAGTCAGTCATTTGAATGTCCCTTGCAGAACTTTGCCTCCCTAACAGCTCTCCTGTAGGCCTCTCGGTTTAAGCAAGATGTCCTACTGCTGATGCATCCATTTGCAGATCATCAATGATGTCTTGCAGCCATCTTCACCTTGGTCTTCCTCTCTTTCTTTTTCCAGTTATGTGCCCTTCCAAGACTGTCTTCTTTAAATTATCATGACAGTTAATATGTCCAAAATATTTAAGTTTTCTCTGCTTGATCTTCCTTACTAGCCAACCTAGTAACAGTCATGAGCTGTAATATATCAGGAGTTATCCATGGAGACTCTTTTAAATTTGATTTTATTGTTTAAGTTTTATTACATGCAGAATAGTTATCCAGCCTGCCCAGTTGACCTGTTCACCATCTCAAATGTTGGCTAAATAAGGTGCAAAGAAGCATCTAGCTTCCTGTAAGAAATACCATTAGCAGGAACCATAATTTGTAGATCACAATATTACAAAGAAATTTCTCAAATGAATGAAAACCCATGACTAACAGCAGAAGTACTTGGAAACATGTAACATAAATGTCTTTTCTGACTTGTGAATATGAGGGCTTTCTTAGCATCTATTTTGTTCACTTAGTGTTGTGGATAAGATATACTGTTCATGAAATTTCATTCCATTGGAAAAAGTAAATGCTTCACTGCAAAAGTTTCCAGTGTTACAGGAAATCACTGACTTGAAAGAATAAAAATGAATATTCATTATATAGTTTCTTTGGATTTCCTTTGCTTCTTTATTATTGTAACTTGGATATGGTGTCTTGCATTTCATTTCTTTGCTTAGTATGCAAATCAGATGCAAAAATTGGTTCAGTAGTTTTGAACTGTGGGTATCTTCATATAAAACTTTCTTTCTACCATTACTGTGTACATTATATGCTTTTCATTTTTTTAAAACTCAATTACTGTGAAGTTATCATTTGTGGTTACTGGCTCATGTTCCGTGGGGTTAAAATGTTTGATTCATTTTCTTTTGTAAGAAAAAAACGATGCTAATTTTTATTTAACTTATCACTGCACATGTCATTTGAAAGTAGAAACTTCCTTTTCTTAGTTTCTATGGTGGAGATTACAATCATAAAGCACTTGTTTGAAGACTTAATCATTTTTAATCGAGATCAGTTTAAGTTTTTTCCATTCATCTTTTTGCGATATTAAATGTCTGTTGCACCCATTGTAATAAAATACTTTATTTGCAAGAAAGTGTTAGAAATAGTTACAAAAAAGTATAAACATCTGTAGAGGGAAAATATAAATGATGAAACATGATAGTCTAAGGGGATTTACAAGAAACTGAAGATAATTTGAGCATAAGTTTGTTTCTTAGGCCAAAATTTTGCTAATCTTACATCTTCATTTTACTATTTCATATTTTCTCACCAGTTTCTTTTTTTTTTTGTTCAGTTTGTTTATGAAATCTTCTTTCATTTATAAGTACTTTCATATGTGGTATGGATAGATTGTACACATTTGGTTTGTTTTATGTTGACTTATAACTAGGGTTTGTAAATGCCACAACACAAGTGCCAAATAAACTGCATAGTCAGAGCATCTTATTTATTTTTTACTTATAACTAGGGTTTGTAAATGCCACAACACAAGTGCCAAATAAACTGCATAGTCAGAGCATCTTATTTATTTATTTATTTATTTTTTTGCAGCAGCAGCAGAGGAGTTAAATTGTTTATAGGACTGTAGTTTCTTTGCATTCTGTGCTAATATGTTCACTTAGCACTATCACTTGGATATGAAATATGGTTCATGGATATTGAATGATTGGTAAAAAAAATATATTTATAACGCTGTTATGTTCTTTGTATGCTTTTATCTAATAATATTTCTTACATTGTGCTAGGCACTTCGTTGAACCCATTTACCTGGGCAGCGCTGGGTACCACTGCCAGTGTGAAGCTGATTCCCAAGCCATGTCAGGACATCTACCTGCTCTTTAACACTGAAAGGTACAGGAGGAAGGAGACAAGACTTTTTATTTATTTCCATCTTTGTTTAAAATCTGGTTAAAAAAAAAAGAAAAAGAAAGGAAAACAAGAGACACTGACAGCAGATTTAGAGCAACGCAACTATAGCCTCGCCAAGATGGTTTACATTTTTCATCAGCAATCTCCCCCTACTCTCTAGTGTTTTGTAGAGGTCCTCTCACATCACTGCTGTGTACAGCTGCTTCTGCCAATGCATCATAAAAATTTCCTCTCTCTTCCTAGAATGCCACTTTTACTTCTTTATCTGTTCTTTTGGCGAAAAAGTGCTCTCAAGTTTCGTGTGTGGGGAGACAGGCTTTCGCTCTCTTCCCGGACAGCGAGAGTTAAAGTGTTTCAATGCAGAACCAAGTGGTTTGTCTGTCAAGCGAAATCTATAAGTGGCTACCCAGCCAGGTTCATGCTAACGGTGTACTACGGTTTTGTCGACCAATGGTCTCGAAATTGGCCCATCTCTCTGATCTCCACTCTAATAGTGTGCGTTTCAAATAGCCTCCGACAGCCAAGTCCAGCTCCTGACCTTCTTGTGGCAGAAATGTTTAAACTGACAGGAGAAGGGGCGAAGGCGAGTATCTGGCACTTGAAAACCAGATGCTTTGGGTAGATAAGAGTCATGTTTGGTAGCTCATCTACCGCTGCTGGCAAGATTTTCAGCTGCCGTGCGTGGAGTGGGGCTCCTCCTGGCCAGTGAAGAAAAGTACAAATGGGGTTGCCGTGTGGCATAACTGTGAAAAAGGTGAAAGAAAGGATTAAGCGAAATAAACAGTAGTCAAATCACGGCACCTCTGGTTTGGAGGTCGGACACGTCCTAAATGCTTTCACATCGGGCAAAATGCCTGAAAGGGCTTAACCCAGAGGTTAGGATATTGCTGGTGAGATTCTTCAGATGCCGCGCGTGGAGTGAAGCTCCTCCTGGCCAAGGAAGAAAATGCAAAAATGCGATTAGGGTTGCTGTGTGGTGCCGATGTGAAAAGGTGATGGAAAGGATAAAGTGAAGCTTAATCTGTATGTCCAATAGTATCGCTACGAGAGCTGCTTATACCATGGCATCTTTGCTCTAGAGGCCGGCCACATCCGAAATACACCCATACTGGTGAAATATGCCTAAACTGGCTTACACCAGGGATGAAACTTGATGACTACTCATGTCACGGTACCTCTATTCTAGAGGTCGGTCACGTCCTAAACATGCCCATACTGGGATAATATGCCTAAACCGGCTCAACCCAGGGTTGGAAGTTACTAGTGGTGAAGTTCATCCTCCTAGACAAAAGCTCCGTCCTGGTCACAACTATGAAGGGTAGCAGCCACGGCCACAAAATGCTGAAGTCGGAGACACTGGACCAGGACAGTCTAGATAGACAACCACCTCTCACCTGGCGGGGATGTATGCATATCCTAATCACGCTGAGGTTTTCCAGTGAGAAAGTCCAACGCTAGACTGGATGGACAACCACCTCTCACCCGGCGGTGATGCACGGGTATCTCAAAACACGTTGAGGCTTTCCGTTGAGAAAGTCCAACTCTAGCCTGGATGGGCAACCACCTCTCACTTGGCGGGGATATACTGATATCCAAAACATGCCAAGGTTTTCCAGTGAGAAAGTTCAACTCTAGATTAAACTGGTGCAAAGAAAACCATGGTGTCACGCAATCTCGCTTCTGAGATCCACCAAGAATATAGGTCATGCTCTGCGATACTCTGAACCTCTTGTGGCCCTCTCAGGGATCTCGTGTGGTCCTTTTGGGGACCACACGGGGGACCATGGGACCCATCGGGGTCCACAGGCGTAAATTCAGTAGGATCACAGGTCGGTCTTGGTGGTAGAAGTGAACAAAAAAGAAGAAGACTTCTTTATCTTTCTGGACACAAGCTTTTGTTTTTCACCTGCTCTTTTAGTTGTTGTGATTCTGTATTTAGTAGCTTTCCCTTAAGTTTTCTTCTTTTCTCAGTGTTGCTCCACGTGGTTTTACTAATCAATTCTTCCTTCTTTTTTCTGGTATCCTAAGAGCACTTTTGCAGTTTCTTCCAGTGCATTGTTAAAGTTTTCTATTATCAGTTCTTCAATGTTTTGTAGAGCACTAAAGCATTTTTTACTTCCAGTGCATTGTTAGTCTTTTATTATCAGTTCTTCAATGTTTTGTAGAGCACTAAAGCATTTTTTACTTCCAGTGCATTGTTAAAGCTTTCTGTTATCAGTTCTTCAATGTTTTGTAAAGCACTAAAGCATTTTTTTAACTCCAAGGAAAATTTTCACCTGACCTGGCTATCCTCTAGCTGTTTTTGTGTCAGTGTGGGTTACTTCTTTCTCCTAGTTTTGTTCTCTTTAGCTTCAGTTTGGCCACTATGAGGGCGTGGTTACTTCCTACATCAGCTCCTCTTCTGATGATAAATTCCTGTAGAGATATTCATCTGTTGCTTAATGACTATGTGACCCACACCCCCCCCCCCCCACCCCACTGATTCATTTTTGGTGGCTTTATTGTTGGTAGAATTATGAAAATCTAAAAATGTCTAAATTGATTCAAGTGTGACATTGAACCTGGAAAAGACTTGAAAAAACATAGGAATGTTTTAGCTGTAACCAAAAGTTTTAAAAACACGTATCTGTATCCAAAAGGTATTTAAAATATACAGTACACTCTGGTATAAGTGTAACTACAGTCAACATCATTATCAGGTGTCGTGTGGGTTGACTTGATGCTGGTCATGTTTCACTACAAACTTCGCTCCTTAATATTTTCCATCAACTCATTTGGGGATTTGTTTGTTGTGTCATCGTGTTAGACCATCTATTTTTTTTTTCTCCTGGTCTTCCTCTGCATCTTTTCCCATTTATCTTTTCTGTTGTCACGATGTTTTCAAACCTTCATCATTTGGTTATATATCTAGTGAATGATGACAGTCATTTTCTTATAGATTCAGTTAGGTTCCTTTCTATATTTGCCTTTGCTAGACATTCCCTTTTTGACATCTTAGCTGTCCATGGTATTCTTAATGTTCTTCTAATGAACCACATCTCTGTTGCTTCTAGTGATCTTTCCATCTCTCTTTCTTTTTCACATTATATACCCTTTCAGGACGGTCTTCTCTAGATTATCATGACATTTAATGTGTCCAAAAAATATTTAAGTTTTCTTTGTTTAATCCTCTTTACTAGCCATCCATCTTCAATATTAAGTTCTTGTAGTATGGGAAATATGTGTAAATACACATAGAAGGGACAGATATTGAAGAAGTCAATCAATTTGCATACCTTGGCAGCTACATAGGCCAGGATGGTGACACTAGAAAGGAAGTTAGGATCAGAATTGCAAAAGCAGCATCAATCTTCAAGAATCTTGAGAACATATGGAATTCAACAGTTATAAGCACAAAAAGCAAGTTAAGACTATTCAATTCAAATGTAATATCCACCTTCATTTATGCATGCGAAAGCTGGAAAACAACTAAAGAAAAAGAAAAGAACAAATATATATATATTTTTTGTTTCTTTTTTGTGTTCATGATATTTGAAGACTTCTTCTGTAGCATTTACATTCAAAGGCATTTATGTGTTTCTCAGCTGTTTTGTTAAGTGTCCAGGTCTCACAGGCATATGTTGCATTGGGAAAGATGCATGCCCTTAAAAATCTTATTTTTGTAGCTCTCTCTGTTCCTCTCCACAGATTCTTTAGTTGTTTTACTTTCTGAAGAGCGATAGATGTCCTCTTTTTAATTTCCCTCATTGGATCTCCATTATTAATTAGTAGTGATTCAAGATATTAAAAGCTCTCAACTTCTTCCAATTTTTCCTTATTGACACATATTTCAGCTGCCTTGTTTGTTTTGTCAGTTGTCATCAATTTAGTTTTCTTCGCATTAAGATAGAGGTTTTGCTCTTTGCTGTTCTTACGGACTGACATAGTTATTTTTTCCATTCCTTTTTGTGTTGTGAACAGTAAAATACTGTGTCATTAGCATATCTAATCTCAGGTATTTCATAATCTCCAATTGTTATAGCATCGTAATATTCTTTGTCTACATCTTCTCTAACATTCCTCATTATATTTTCAGTATACAAGTTAAATATGTAAGGCGACAATATGCACCCCTGATGGACCTCTTGAATGGAAAAACTAATTATGTCAGTCCGTAAGAACAGTGAAGAGCAGAACCTCTATCTTAATGCAAAGAAAACTAAATTGATGACAACTGACAAAACAAACAAGGCAGCTGAAATATATATCAATGAGGAAAAATTGGAAGAAGTGGAGAGTTTTGATTATCTTGGATCACTACTAACTAATAATGGAGATCTCTCTCTCTCTCTCTGAACCTTAAGTGCCCAGGGCACATGGGGCTTCCGCAAGGGTTTTCCACAAATACCTGTCCTTCGCCTTTTTTCCTGCTCTTGCCCAGGTGAGCCCTCTATTGCTCAACATCCTTTCTGTTGTTCTTCTCCATGTCTCTTTTGGTCTACCCTTACTTCTGTTCCCCTGTGGTGTCCATCTTAGTGCTATTTTTGGTAGTGAGTTGTCAGTCATTCGGAGCACATGTCCCAACCATCACTAGTGTCTTTCCTCAATAACTGTTGTCAGTGGTTTCATCTGCATTTCTGCAAATAAGATGTTATTTCTTATGGTGTTTGGCCAAAATATTTTTCTAATTCTTCATAAACATTTAGTCTGGAAAGAATTCAACTTGTTTTCTATGGTTATGGTGATTTTCCAGCATTCACTTCCATAGAGAAGTACACTTAGAACATTACTCTTAAATATCCTGATTTTCATATTTATGCTTAGTTTTTTTTATTTCCATATAGTCTGCAGCATTGCAAAAGCCTGGTTTGCTCTAGTAAGTCTGCTGTTGATGTCCTCTGTGCTGTCTCCATTTTCTACTACTCTGCTGCCAAGGTATACAAATTCGTTGACCTCTTCCACTAACTTGTTATCTACTCTGAGTACATTTCTGTTGTTCACATTTTGCTTCATTAGCTTTGTCTTTCCTACGTTGATCTTTAGTCCTATGTTGTTTGCATTCTGAGTTAGCTTGTTTATTTTATCTTGCATATCTTTGTGACTGCTTGATAATAGACAAATGTTGTCCGCAAAGTCAAGGTCTTCCAGCACTGTGTCAAGGGTCCATTGTACTCCTCTGCGTTTGTCTGATGTTGCCTCCTTCATTAACCAGTCTACTGCCAAGATAAATAATGTTGGTGATAATACACATCCCTGCTTCACTCTTGTTTGTACCCTAAAGCTGCTGGAGGTATGTTCTCCACAGATAACTTTGCACTGAAAACCCTCGTATAGGGCTTTGATTACATTAACTATTTTATGGGGGAGGCCATGCCATCTTAGGATTTTCCACAGTGCATCTCTGTTGACACTGTCAAAGGCTTTCTCAAAATCTATGAATAATGCATATGTTGTGCTATGACACTCATTTGCCTGTTCTAATATTTGTCTAAGTACAAATATGTGGTCTATGCATGATCTTCCTTTCCTAAATCCTGCCTGCTCTTTCCGAATTTTTTCCTCAAGTGCTGGTACAATTCTGTTGATGATTATTCTGCAAAATACTTTACTGGTGAGTGGCAGTAGGGTAATGCCTCTCCAGTTCCCACAATCTCTGAATTCACCCTTCTTTGGTAGTTTTACTATAAGCCCAGTTTTCCATTCCTTTGGGGCTTTTTCTAGATCCCAAATTTGTTGTAATATCCGGCAAAGTTGTTTTGGTGTTTCTGTTTCTTCTGCTTTCAACATCTCAGCAGTCACTTCATCTTCACCTGGTGCCCTGTCCGATTTTAGCTTCTTTATCGCCTCCTTTACTTCATTTATTGTTATTGGTCCTGTATTGATGTTTAGTTCCGTTTTTGCTTCAGGTATGTCTATTGTTTGTACTGCTTGTGTTCTGTTTAGTAGGGTGTTAAAGTGTTCCCTCCATCTTTCAATTTTTTCTCTTTCTCCACTGACCAGTTGTCCATTTTGTGTTCTTACTGCACTTTCACATCTTGTGTTGAAGTTACCTGTCATCTGCTTTGTGAAATAATGGAGATACAATGAGGGAAATTAAAAGGAGGACATCTATTGCTCTTCAGAAAGTAAAACAAATAATGAATCTGTGGAGAGGAGCAGACAGAACTACAAAAATAATATTTTTAAGGTCATGCATCTTTCCCATCGCAACATATGCCTGTGAGACCTGGACACTTAACAAAACAGCTGAGATACACATAAATGCCTTTGAATGTAAATGGTACAGAAGAGTTCTCCAAATATCGTGGACAAAAAAAGAACAAATATATCTATACTACAAGAACTTAATATTGAAGAAGGCTGGCTAGTAAAGAAGATTAAAGAGAGAAAACTTAAATGTTTTGGACACATTAAACGTCATGATAATTTAGAGAAGACCATATTGGAAGGATACATAATGGGAAAAAGAAAAAGAGGAAGACCAAAACGAAGATGGCTGCAAGAAATCGTTGACGATCTGCAAATGGATGCATCAGCAGCAGGCCATCTTGCTCACAACCGAGAGGCCTACAGGAGTGCTATTTGGGAGGCAAAGTTCCGCAAGGGACATGCAAATGAGTGAATGAATGACGGACCTGTTGTTTTATGTCAAACCAAGTTGTTGTTTCACCATTTATTCTAACTGCTGCTTATTGGTCTAGATACAGCAGTAATGTTAATTGTATCAAATGTGCTGGAGATCCCATTATTTCCCAAAGTTTCTGGTGTTGTACACAATTGAATGCCTTTGAGTAATCTATAAAGGATTCACATTAAACTCTCTGCATTTCTCTATTATTAATCTTATATTGAGTATATGATCTCTTGATCCTCTTCCTTGCCTGAAACCAGCTTGGACCATATTGACTTTTTCTTCTATTTTCTTACGAAGTCTACCCATTATGATTTTTAACAGAATTTTACTGGCATGACTAATCAGGACAACAGTTCTTAGTTTGTGCATAATTTCAGGTTACTCTTTTTTGGCAGTGGTATGAATACAGTTCTTTTCCATTCTTTGGCCAAATACCAGAATGCCATATCTTTTTACATAGTGCATGATAGATTGTTGCACATTCCTTTCTTCCTGCTTTAATAAGTTCAGCTGTTATCTCATCACATCCTGGTGATTTACCATTTTTCAGACTCTTTATTAGCCATAAAACTTCTTCTATTGTCAGTTCAGATTCTTTCTCCTCAAGTAATAATTTATACTGTTGATTTCTGCTTTCACAGTCAGTTGTTTCATACATTCCTCTGCAATATTCCTTCCATCTTTCTAGAGTTTCCTCTGTCTCTGTCAAGGTATTCCTCATATCATCACAAATTACATTTAGCTTAGGTGTGACATTTCTTGTCAATGTCTTAATTTCTTTAAACATTTCACTATCTCTTCCATACTTCTGATGTTCTTCTATTCTTTTACAACAATCTTGTATGTATTAATTTTTGTCTTTTCTTATGTTTCTTCGTACTTCTTTTGTTAAAGATTTATATTCCTCTTTGTTGTTGTTTGTCACTTTCTATTGCGTCTTCATTTCTCTACGTTGTTTTATCAGTTCTAGTGTGGCTGCTGTAATCCATCCATTCTTTTGTGTTTTCTTTACTGGAGCCATGTCTTTAGCTGTTGTTATTAAGATATCTCTGGCCTGTGTAGCCAATTCATCTGGTGTCATCTCCTCTTGTACAGCCGTCAGGATTTCAAAACGATTCTTCACTTCTATAGTGTATTGTTCTGATATTTTTGTAAGATCAAAGCGGAGTGGTCTTGATCCTGTATCTGTCTTTTTTATCTTTATCTTCATGTCTGCTATTAATAATAAATCATGGTCCGTGTCACAATCAGCACCTGGTAAAGTTTTTGCTGATGTTATACTTGATCTCCACCTTCTTTGCACTAAAATGTAATCTATTTGATTCTTGGTTTTACCATCAGGTGATGTCCATGTGTAAAGTCTTCTTGGATGTTGTTTAAAAAAGTGTGTTAGCAATCGTTAGCTAATTTTTCATGCAAAAACACCATTAGATTGTCACCTGCCTCATTTCTATTTCCTATGCTAAATTTCCCTACAACATATCCTTCATCTTCTGCTCTTTCTGTATCAATCTTTTCTTTAAAATCTCCCATTAATAATACAATATCATTTTTCCTTTCCTGGTCTATCATCGTTTGCAGTGTGTTATAAAAGTCTTCTACTTCCTCTTCTTCTGCTGCTGATGTAGATGCATATATCTGGATGACTTTTACATTTCTAGGAGTGCCATTAAGTCTGACTGTGAGGATTCTATCACTTACTGGATTGTAACCTAGTAATGCTTTTAATGTTGATCTGTCCAAGTAAAAAAGCCACTCCATTCTTTCCTTCTAATTCTCCACCAGAGTATATAAAGATATTATTATTCTCGCTCTTAAAGTGTCCTGATCCTCTCCATTGATGTTCGCAGATTCCCAAAATGTGTATTCCGATTCTTTTGATCTCGTCACTTATTATTTGATACTTTCCCTCAAATATACTTCTTACAGTCCATGTTCCTACTCTTATTTTTCTTTTTAGTTTTATGCAGGGATTTTTGTTAGTAACATCGTCTCAGGATTTTGTCCATCATCACAATTACTAGTACTGACCTCTGTCTCACAGTTTGATCTATCTGCCCTGGGGGACTCACCACCAGATCTTTTTTTCCTATCTGACCTTCCATGTTGCTGTTTGGGTTTCTTGGCATATTTCCAGAAGATAGTTTACCATTGCTTTCCTTCTGGGCAGTGACTGTACTAGTCAGTGATCATAGCCATTGTCCCTACATTGAGATCATCTGCCTACCATCACAGAATAGTGACCATAACCAACATTATCTGTCGGCTGCTCTCCCATTCCATCTACCAACTGCGCCCATGGCTCCACGTCACCCTGATCGGTATAGCAATACGGGTACTTCACCTTGCTCAAGGGTGTCCCGTAGACTGACGGAGGTAAGGAGGAGTCTTACTTCTCCTTTGATAGGGGATACCCCTACCCTGCTAACCACATAATAAATGTAACTGGGTTTTTTTGTTTTCCTTTTTTTTTTTTTTTTGCGAAATTAAAATTTTCCGGAAGTTGATGGCGACTGTTACTTCCGGTTGTAGTCAGGTATGAATCACTTGAGGGAAGGAATTTATTGCATCTCCAGCATTACTTTCTTTGATACACGACTCGCCATTTTATGTTTGTGCATAACCAGGTGCAAGAAATACTTAAAGCATCGGCTATTATGTCGGATACCAGACAGGTAGATCTTTAGCTAGAGATGGTTGAAAACGTGTATCGGAAATTCGCAAAACCCGTATAACGCATGCCGGTTTCAACATTTTTTTTTCATTTTTTTTTTAGTTTTGTGTTTATTTTCTATGTTAGTGCCAGCATACAATGCAATGCAATAAGTGAACTATATCAGACAAAATACTATAAGTGAACTTTATCAGACAAAATACTATAAGTGAACTTTATCAGACAAAATACTATAAGTGAACTATATCAGATAAAATACTATAAGTGAACTTTATCAGATAAAATACTATAAGTGAACTATATCAGACAAAATACTATAAGTGAACTATATCAGATAAAATACTATAAGTGAACTTTATCAGATAAAATACTATAAGTGAACTTTATCAGATAAAATACTATAAGTGAACTTTATCAGATAAAATACTATAAGTGAACTTTATCAGATAAAATACCATAAGTGTATCAGACACAACACAGATGCCTCCTGAGTAATTAATACGTCCCACAAGCCTTTACATTGTATGTCAGTTTTTTGCTTACGTTGGATTTACCCTCTACCCATCTAACCTGTCAGCTAAACTTGTATCACAAACAAGTAAGCCAAAGAATATACCAGGCATATAGTGTTGCATTAGAGAATCACACTAATATTTTTTTTTGTCCATTTCATTCTTGTTTATGTGTTACTCTCTTCGTCTCCCTATTTCTTTCACAGAAAATTGTATGCGTGCTCATCCTTCACAATAGTGTTGACATCTGATATACTCTGAAATTAAGTTCACTAATCCTTCACAATGGTGTTCACAACTGATACTCTGAAACCGAGTTCACTCATCCTTCACAATAGTGTTCACAGTTAATAAACTGGATTTGCTCATCCTGTAAATTTGCAATAGTGTTCACAGTTGATATGCTCTGAAACTGGGTTCGCTCATCCTTCACAATAGTGTTCATGGCTGATATTCTGAAACTGAGTTCTTGAGCAGTTGTCAGCTTAATATTTCTGCATCATTCTCAGTTTTGCCTGTGCCATTCTCAGTTTCACCTGCAAGTTCAATGAAACTTTAGTTTCCTCTAAAGGACAGCCTAGTTTCTATGTTCTGTCATAAACTCCAGACAGCCTAGTTCCAATGTTCTATCATAAACACCAGACAGTCTAGTTCCAATGTTCTATCATAATTACCAGACAGCCTATTTCCATTGTTCTTTCTATCATAAACACCAGACAGCCTAGTTCCAATGTTTATCATAAACACCAGACATCCTAGTTCCAGTGTTCTATCTTAAACACCAGACATCCTAGTTCCAGTGTTCTGTCATAAACACCAGACATCCTAGTTCCAGTGTTCTATCATAAACACCAGACAGCCTAATTCCAATGTTCTATCATAAACACCACACATCCTAGTTCCAATGTTCTATATTAAACATCAGACATCCTAGTTCCAGTGTTCTATCTTAAACACCAGACATCCTATTTCCAGTGTTCTATCTTAAACAGGTGCACTTGCTTACGCTTTTGTTACCTAACATAGGCATTTTCCACAAATGTCATGTCTGTTAGAAATTTCTTATGCAGGTACAAATATACATTTGATGGTTTACGTATGTTGAGAGCCATGTGTACTGTAACTGGACTTTATTAAAAAAAATACTATAACTGGACTTTATCAGAAACACTGCTATAACTGGACTTTACCAGAAAAAAAAACCAATTAAGCAGAGGAAGCTGAAATATTTTTGGACGCATTAAATGTCATGAGAATATAGGGAAGACAGTCTTGGGAGGGGACATAATGAGAATATAGGAAAGACAGTCTTGGGAGGGGACATAATGAGAATATAGGGAAGACAGTCTTGGGAGGGGACATAGTGAGAATATAGGAAAGACAGTCTTGGGAGGGTACATAATGAGAATATAGGGAAGACAGTCTTTGGAGGGGACATAATGAGAATATAGGGAAGACAGTCTTGGGAGGGGACATAATGAGAATATAGGGAAGACAGTCTTGGGAGGGGACATAATGAGAATATAGGGAAGACAGTCTTGGGAGGGTACATAATGAGAATATAGGGAAGACAGTCTTGGGAGGGGACATAATGAGAATATAGGGAAGACAGTCTTGGGAGGGTACATAATGAGAATATAGGGAAGACAGTCTTGGGAGGGGACATAATGAGAATATAGGGAAGACAGTCATGGGAGGGTACATAATGAGAATAAAAGGAGGAGAAGATTAAATGAAGATGGCTGCAAGACATCGTTGATGATCTACAAATGGATGCATCAGCAGCAGGCCATCTTGCTTACAACATAGAGGCCTACAGGAGAGCTGTTAGGGAGGCATAGTTCTGCAAGGGACATAGAAAAGTATGATTGGATTTTACCAGAATAACTACTGTAAGTGGACTTAATCAGAGTACTATAACTGGACTTTATCAAGGTACTATGACTTAATTAAAGTATTAAAACTGGATTCTGTCAGACACATCACTATATGTCATGAGATACAAATAAGTGTTTTATAAAAGTAAAGCATTCACCTCTTGTTGTGTCAGACAGAATATTACTAGCAGACCATATCATGCTTCCCTCCCTTGTGGTTTTCAGTGTCAGACTGTTTTGTCTTTTGTATGTGGTTATTTCAGTCTCATATTTGTCAATACTTTTTTATGACCACATAAAATTGCCACATTTTATCTGTATGTGTAAATATCAGTGTTTTCATTGTTTTTTCTGTTGTTTTCCTTTTGGTGTTTTCATGATTTTTTTGTACTACCAAATTCTAGTTTCATATCTGTATAGCACTTTTACATTTCTATATACACTGTATGTGCAACTATGTCTATATAGCATGTTCACATTTCTATATACATTTCATTTACAGCTCTATCAATATAGCACTTTCACATTTCTATATACATTTTCTGTATCTGTATAGCACATTCACTTTTCTATATACATTTCATATATCTGTATAGAACCTTCATATTTCTATATAAATTTCCTGTATCTGCATAGCAACACAGTAACTGTTACAGTAATTGACAGTATTAAACTGTTTGTTTATACAAAATGTGTATGGATTATAACAGTGTTTCTATTGAATGTGTATGTATTAAAACAGTGTTTGTTTATACAAAATGTGTGTGAATTAAAGCAGTGTTTGTTTATACAAAATGTGTATGGATTAAAGCAGTGTTTGTTTATACAAAATGTGTATGGATTAAAACAGTTTTTATATATATACAAAATGTGTATGGATTAAAACAGTGTTTGTTTATACATAATGTGTATGGATTAAAACAGTTTTCTGTCTGATTCTCAAGGATCTTTATCACAGGTCCACTTTAGGCAGTACATTTATATTTTAACTGCAGCTCCATCTGGGATTCACACTCATATTTTAGCAGCAGAGTTTAAAGTGTTCATGGATCATAACTTGAGGAACTAGCACATGTTCTAACTTCAGGTTCAAGATTGTAGCATGCGTGTGTTATTTGTTGACCACCGCTGCTTCAGCCAGGAGAGTGCTTAAGTTCATCTCAGTTCATGTAATTCATTGTGCCTGAGTGTAGAATAAGAGGTTCACTATTTCAGGATCTTCATTGGTGCTACAGAGTTTGTGCTTCTGTGCTGAAACCATCTTGAATGTTCTTACTAGCATGCAGCAGAGATGGGTAATTGTGTGTTTAAGACCAAATGGAAATTCAAGATTATTGGATAATTAGCATGCATAGCACAAGCGGCAAGCAGGTGTAGGAAGCTATCATGTCAGCTTGAGCAAATACACATACAAGGTCCGACAATTAAGTAATGAGACTAATTCCATTAAAAAATAAAATAAACAGTTGAAGATATAACCTGTATTTTATTCAAAGTGAGCCCCTTGTGTATTGATACAGCGAGTGGCACGATCTAACAAACACTGGAACGACCTCTGCAGTTCTTCTGTTAGTATGGCCCTTAAACTCGATGTTACTACCCTTTGGATGTCATCAGTGTTATCAAAGAAATGTCCTTTCAATGGTATTTTGGGAATAGAAAATAATCGCAGGGAGACAAATCCAGGGAATAGAGTGGATGCACTTGTATTTGGGCCAAAAATTCCTGTACAACTACCGCCCGGTGAGCCGGTTCATTATCACGAGGAAGGAAAAAACTGCCAGGTGTTAAATACTCTGGTCGGACTCTGAGGATCCTTCTCAATAGGCGTTTCAAAATACTTAAATAAACTTTGGCAGAGACAGTCTGGAATAAATTCTTTATGAATAACTCCTTTGCTGTCGTAGAAGCACATCAATGATGTCTTCACTTTTGGCTTTTGAAGACAATTTTTTTTTCCTTTTGGCGATGATGATGGCTTCCACTGAGCACTTTGGTGTTTAGTTGTGGGATCATAGCAGGAAATCCATGTTTCATCCTGTGCAACAATCACATTTAAGAAATGTTTATTTCTGCGACACATTTTGATGATGTCTTTTGCGTACTCAACACTCTGATGTTTTTGGTCATCAGACAACGCATGTGGTACAAATCGGCAAGAACTTTTTTCTTGCCCAAATCTTCCACTAAAATTTTATGAATAGTCTCTCGGTTAACACCAAATTCATCTGCCATCATCCTCACAGTCAAACAATGATCTTCTTGTATCCGGTCTCTTACTTTTACAATGAGTTCCTCATTACGATACAGAAATTGGGTGTCCATGTCTGATTGGATTTGTAATTGTTTCCACATCACTTTTGAATCTTGAATACCACCTTAATATCTGTGCATAAGATAAAAAATTATCCCCATAAACTTGTCGCATCAGTTCAACTGTCTCAATGGCACTTTTTCTGAGTTTTAAACAGAATTTAATGTTAGCTTTTTGCTCCATGCTGATTGTGTTACAATGCACCTCTACCTAGGTCAACAAAATGACAGTTTGTTTGTCGTCTGCTTATCTGGTGATGATGAAAAGTTGCCAGATCATAGATGAAGGTTGCCTCTTTGGATTCTATGCTTTGCTTCGTAGATTGCATTTTTTCTTGGCCATAATAAAATCAGTCTCATTACTTAATTGTTGGACCTTTTACTTTAACCCAACAGTTTGTCAGTATAACCCCTCCTCCAGTGTGAAAGAATATGATGTGACAAGAACTGCATTGAGGGGGAGAGAAAGAGGGAGGGAGGTTGTTTGATCAGATATATAGACTATGTCAGTCATACATTTTGTCCGTGTTCCCCTTCCTCCAGTGTGAAAGAATATGATGTGACAAGAACTGCATTGAGGGGGAGAGAAAGAGGGAGAGAGGTTGTTTGATCAGATATATAGACTATGTCAGTCATACATTTTGTCCGTGTTCCCCCTCCTCCAGTGTGAAAGAATATGATGTGACAAGAACTGCATTGAGGGGGAGAGAAAGAGGGAGAGAGGTTGTTTGATCAGATATATAGACTATGTCAGTCATACATTTTGTCCGTGTTCCCCCTCCTCCAGTGTGAAAGAATATGATGTGACAAGAACTGCATTGAGGGGGAGAGAAAGAGGGAGGGAGGTTGTTTGATCAGATATATAGACTATGTCAGTCATACATTTTGTCCGTGTTCCCCCTCCTCCAGTGTGAAAGAATATGATGTGACAAGAACTGCATTGAGGGGGAGAGAAAGAGGGAGAGAGGTTGTTTGATCAGATATATAGACTATGTCAGTCATACATTTTGTCCGTGTTCCCCCTCCTCCAGTGTGAAAGAATATGATGTGACAAGAACTGCATTGAGGGGGAGAGAAAGAGGGAGAGAGGTTGTTTGATCAGATATATAGACCATGTCAGTCATACATTTTGTCCGTGTTCCCCCTCCTCCAGTGTGAAAGAATATGATGTGAGAGGGAGAGGCGTGCACACTTACATTAGTTACCTCCCTTTTAGTTTATTATCTTATATTTGTGAATAGTCTCATTTGACAATCTTACATATGTTCTTTATGTAATTTGAATGTTTGTATTCAGTATGGTTTTGGCATAATATCCCATAATTGCTCTGGCGCCTGTGCCAGTCAATCTCTTGGAACTAAATGGAATGTGTGGTAAGAATGAAAAAAGGGCAGAATGTTAGACAGGCCCGAGTGTCCGGTTCTTCAGCATCTTTGTGTTGGTAAGCACGGTGGCATAGGCATATCAGGTAGCAACAGCAGGAGGTTGCCAGTGCGTCCACATGTTTGCTAAGTTTTCATGATAATCAGGTTGAAGCCGTGATAGGCTGTCATGACACTTAATATGCCAAGTTACACATCAGCTCTTACTCGTCCTGAACTCAGTGTGTCTCCCTTTATAGCAGTGTTTCCCAACGCCTCAAAGATTTTGGTGCCCTTCTGCAGCAGAGTAGTCAGCTTAGTTCTGAAACAATATCTCTCTCTCTGGTCCATGCCATCAGACATTCACTGTCAGTGATTTCCACAACCATCTATCCTTTGCTCTTTCTGTAAGATGTGTGTTGGATTGTGCTCCATGGCACCTTTTTTAGTTCGTCATCTATCTTGTTTCTTTGCCCCTCCAGTTTCCCGTTGCCATTAGATATTTCACTTTGCCTCTTCTCAAAGCAAATCCTAGAATTCTGGATTGTCATGTTCTGAATTTTGCCACAATTTCTCTCTTCTGTCCGGCCTCACTTAGAACCTCTTTATTTGTTTTTCTTGGCTGGCCATGAAAAAATGGAATATGAATAAATTCTGCCTCCAAAATATTTAAATTGCCTCTGTGTGGGACACACACCTCGTGTTCTGAAACACTGTGTTATACCAAGTTTCACATAAAATCAGTGAATACATTTTATTATATTTGTACTACTTTTTTTTTTAAATTTGGAAAAGACAATTCTTCATTCATTCATTTGCATGTCCCTTGTGGAACTTTGCCTCCCTAACAGCACTCCTGTAGGCCTCTCGGTTATGAGCAAGACAGCCAGCTGCTGATGCATCCATTTGCAGATCATCAATGATGTCTTGCAGCCATCTTTGCCTTGATCTTCCTCTCTTTCTTTTTTCCCATTATGTACCTTTCCAAGACAGTCTTCTCTAGATTATCATGACGTTTAATGTGTCCAAAATATTTAAGTTTTCTTTGTTTAATCCTCTTTACTAGCCAGCCTTCTTCAATATTAAGTTCTTGTAGTATGGTTATATTTGTTCTTTTTTGTGTCCATGATATTTGAAGAACTCTTCTGTAGCATTTACATTCAAAGGCATTTATGTGTTTCTCAGCTGTTTTTTTTAAGTGTCCAGGTCTCACGGCATATATATATATATGCAAAATGTTAGAAATGTTGATTTGTTGCCCGTTGTATATGCAAAATGTTTTGATTTGTTGTCATTTATATATACAGAATGTTGCTTTGTTGCCCATTGTATATGCAAAATATTGGAATGTTGATTTGTTGGCCTTTACATATACAGAATATATGTACATACAGAATGTGAGAATGTTAATAAAACAACTTTTTATAAAAACAATGTATATTTCATGTTAGAAAGTTAATGGATGCAGGGTTAGCTCATTGATCAAGGGAACATTTTATAGAAACAATTAAACTTTGACAAAGACAACACTATGTTAACGGTGTTAAAAGCTGGTCAAGGCATTGCTTTATGGATGCCAGAACTGCTGAGCAAGATCCAACACTGAAACTGCCACCACAGCTTGTCTGGCAGGAGTTACATCACATGTTTTTTTTTTCATGTGTGAATACATACTAGAGGGATGAGAGTAAGCTGGTGTTTCTTGTCTTGGCTGTAACAGAGTGTATTTGTTATGTTTAGTACCAGCTCCATCATAATGCTTGCTTTGTTCTGTGTCTGTTCTTAGCTGGTTAATTTGGTCTGTGTCTGTTCTTAGCTGATTAATTTGGTCTGTGTCTGTTCTTAGCTGGTTAATTTGGTCTGTGTCTGTTCTTAGCTGGTTAATTTGTTCTGTGTCTGTTCTTAGCTGGTTAATTTGGTCTGTGTCTGTTCTTAGCTGGTTAATTTGTTCTGTCTGTTCTTAGTTGGTTAATTTGTTCTGTGTCTGTTCTTAGTTGGTTAATGTGTTCTGTGTCTGTTCTTAGTTGGTTAATTTGTTCTGTGTCTGTTCTTAACTGGTCAATTTGTTCTGTGTCTTCTTAGCTGGTTAATTTGTTTTGTTTAATACTAGCTCCTTCATAACGATTGCTTTGTTCCATGTCTGTTCTTGGCTGGTCAGTTTGTTCTGTGGCCGGTTAATTTCTTCTGTGTATATTGTTAGCTGGTTAATTTATTCAGTGTATAGTTCTCTCATTAATTTATTCAGTGTATGTTGGTGGCATATTGATTTATTCAATGTATATTGATAGCACATTAACTTATTCAGTATACATTGCTAGTTCATTGATTTATGCAATATGCATTGATTTATTCACTGTTAGCACATGTATTAAATTAGACAGCCTGTACTGTACACTGTTAGCACATGTATTAGAGACAGTCTGTACTGTACACTGTTAGCACATGTATTAGACAGTCTGTACTGTACACTGTTAGCACATGTATTAGAGACAGTCTCTGCTGTACACTGTTAATGTATACTTTATCTCCTCTCTCTGTTTCTTTGTCCTGTATGTTTTTGTATGATTAAGGCTCACACCGAAACAGCTGTGTACTTGTTAAGTAATAGAGCTGCTCCTACTTTTTTCCTGGTTTGTAAATGTGTATTAAATTAGTTAGTCTGTATTGTACACTGTTAGCACATGTATTAGACAGTCTGTACTGTTGTACACAACAGCTAGTTGTTGGTGTGAATTTTAAGTGATATCTACTGCTAGTATGTTCTTGTTAAGTGATACTTGTTGGTTTATATATAAAGTATGTTGTTATTATGACATGTAGACATTTTTATTTTGGTCGCTGCATTATAGAACTTTGTTAACATGCTTGTGGTGGTTCATTTAAAAAAAAATCCATTCCTAGCTGTATGCTGATATTTCTCTGCAAACTGTCTATTCTGTTTGTCAGTCATTTTGTTTCTCTAGCTACTGTATCAGCTTTCTGCAGTTTGTGAACTTTCTGTCTATACTTATCCATCCATCCATTCAGCCATCCAGCCACTCATCCATCCATCCAGCCACATATCCAGCCACTCATCCATCCATCCAGCCACACATCCAACCACTCATCCAACCACTCATCCAACCACTCATCCAACCACACATCCAGCCACTCATCCAACCACACATCCAGCCACTCATCCAACCACACATCCAGCCACACATCCATCTATCCATCTATCCAGCCACTCATCCATCCAGCCACACATCCAGCCACTCACCCATCCATCCATCCAGCCACTCATCCAAGAAAGTTTTCTCCAACTTACAGGTACTACACAAGGCCTACAGTTTTTGTGTCAATAATGCCTATTAATATGGACTTACCAATTGTGTCAGCACAATGTAGAAATATTGTGCTGTATCTTAGCCTTGTTTTCAGTTTTACTTTTCTATTTGCACATGTGAGTTTAGAAGAAATACAACCTCTCTCTTTGTCACTCTCACTCTCTACCGCTCTGTCTCTGTCTGTCTGTCTGTCTCTCTCTCCTCTTCCCTAATAATATGTTTTTTAAAAAGTCAGTAAACTTCAGTAAAGTGTGGCTAATTTGTTGGATATTCTCAGAGCCAGCAGGATTGGTCGTTGTAGTGAAGTTTGTAGCTTGTGCCATGTTGCAGAGTTTGGCAGTGTTGTCAACAAAAGTGGTGTACATTTTTTAACGTAGGAAAGTTAACAGCAAAAGTGGCGTCAGTTTTTTTTTATGGTTTGTAGCTGTGAGGAAGAAGATTGCTGATACCAAGAAAGTAAGGAGCAGTGAGTTACCTCTGTCAGTGGCAGCCACATTCATAAAAATGAGTGCCTGTGAACAGCGAATGGCCAGTTCTCGTTCACATGACACTTCACCAGAGTCTTCAGCTAGTCCAGCTGGAAGTGACACTTCAGAATCTCGTGCAGACTCCACAAATCATAAAGCAGCAAGAAAAATCATCCGGATACAATCTAGGATGGGGGAAATGACCTTTGGGAGGCTTTTCACTGGTCCGACTGTAAGTTTTTTTTTAATGTTTAGTTATTGCTGTGTGGACATTGGTTAATATGGTGTTACTGTGATGCTTCATAGTGATATGTGTGCAACTGGTATACATGTAACAGTATTATAATGCTTCATAGTGATATGTATACAGCTAGTATGCAGCTTCAAGTTGATCTTGATGTTGTGTATGCATCAGTGTTGTAATGCTTCTAGTTGCTAGATGTGATATGTGTATGGGTGGTGTGTAATGTGGTGATATAATGTTTTTAGTTGCTAGATGTGATATGTGTATGGGTGCTGTGTAATGTTGTACTATGATGCTTCAATTTGCTAGTTGTAATATGGGTACAGGTGGTGTGTAATGTGTACAGATGGTGCATAATGTGTACAAGCAGTGTGTAATGCGCATGGCAGTCTTTTGTCCAGCTTGATCTTATTGAAACAAGAACAATAAACTGCTTTAGTGTCTGCTCACAGCTTGTTGTTAATTTTATGGCATTCATTCAGTCTATCAACTTCTGTATTTTCATGTCTGTCTGTGTTCAGTTTTAATGCTTCTAGTCTATCAACTTCTGTATTTTCATGTCTGTCTGTGTTCAGTTGCAATTCTTATAATCCATCAAAATCTGTATTTTCATGTCTGTCTGTTTTCACTTATAATGCTTTTAGTCCATCTACTTTTGTATTTTCATTGATTTTCCATGTTTATATCTGTTTGTATCTATATTCACTTTTAATGCTTCTAGTCCATATACTTCTGTATTCATTGTTTTTTCATGCTTCCAGTTTCTCTGTGTTCTTTCTGTTTTCATGCTTAAAGTTCATCTACGTATGTGTTCATTCTGTTTTAATAAGTACACAGTTGTGATATTTCAGTTTATACCTTAATCATACAAAAACATACAGGTGAAAGAAGAAGAAGAACAAATAGGAATGGGAAAAGTTGGAAACAAAAGAGCACTTAGCTGTGACTTTTAAGAAGTTGCAGCCAGGATTGCTGTGATAGACTTTTGAATGTTTAAATGGAGAATTGGGATGTGAGATAGGTTGGTAGTAAAGAGGGGTTGGGGAAAGTGGAAAGGAAAGGGGGTACAGTGACACTCTAGCAGAGAAAAAGGTGGGTGGAATAGATGAATATGGTTGGGGTAGAGGATTTGTAATCTAATGCAGTGAGGGGGTTCTGGAATACAAGTTACAGGTGAGGAGAGAGTAGACCTTAGTAGAGAGTGGATATGACTGTGGAGAAAGAGAATGTTAAATGTAGCTGAATTTTGAGTTCAGACCATGTGGTTCCAGTGTCCCATATTCCTGAATGCAGAGGTTCTCAAGTGCCAGGTGGCTTCTGTCATCAGAGTGACATTGTTTAATGGCTGTTATTAGAAACCATCTTCTTCTTACTTCTTTTTCTATCTCCATCGAACTGCAAACTGGTGTTCTTTTGCAGCCCATGCAGTGAACATGTTGAGACACAGTATTATGCTGACGTGGGAGTGGATCATGGCAGCTATTTTTTTCAGTCCCTGAGTACAGCTAAAAAGAAGGGCAATACAGTACCATGACCACTATGGCAATCCCTGCCCCATTATCCAGACTAGGCCTGTTACCAGGTGTACCTAAGGTGGGACAGGGTCTTGGTCAGCTATAGGTTACCAAACCTGACCCTAGCATGTCAGCTATGGGTTGTTAACTGTCACCATGGACAGTATCCCCCCCCCCCCCCAAGATGTTATGCAAGTCCCTTGTGTTTCTGCTGAAGTGTATCCTGTTTGTATTTTTTATACTTAGCTCCTGCCCTAGTGATAAGCGTCCTTTGCTTACATCCACATGGATTATTTATGTTGTGTATTTATTTCATGATGCCATAACAATTGGTGGTTATGAAATACCAGAGATTAGATATGCTGATGACACAGTATTACTGTCAGCAACACAAAAAGGAATGGAAAAACTAATTATGTCAGTCCGTAAGAACAGAACCTCTATCTTAATGCAAAGAAAACTAAATTGCTGACAACTGACAAAACAAACAAGGCAGCTGATACATGTATCAATGAGGAAAAATTGGAAGAAGTGGAGAGTTTTGAATATCTTGGATCACTACTAACTAATAATGGAGATACAATGAGGGAAATTAAAAGGTGTACATTTATCACTCTTCAGAAAGTAAAACAACTAAAGAATCTGTGGAGAGGAGCAGACAGAACCACAAAAATAATATTTTTAAGGGCATGCATCTTTCCCATCGCAACATATGCCTGTGAGACCTGGACACTTAACAAAACAGCAGAGAAACACATAAATGCCTTTGAATGTAAATGCTACAGAAGAGTTCTTCAAATGTCATGGACACAAAAAAGAACAAATATATCTATACTACAAGAACTTAATATTGAAGAAGGCTGGCTAGTAAAGGGGATTAAAGAAAGAAAACTTAAATATTTTTGACATATTAAACATCATGATAATTTAGAGAAGACTGTCTTGGAAGGGTACATAATGGGAAAAAAGAAAGAGAAGAAGACCAAGGCAAAGATAGCTGCAAGACATCGTTGATAATGGATACATCAGCAACAGGGCATCCTGCTTACAAAAGGCCTACAGCGGTGCTGTTAGGGAGGCAAAGTTCCACAAGGGACATGCAAATAACTGACTGACTTTATTTCATGTTTTTTCTTATGACATATTGTATATCATCTGTCTGACTGTGTGTGCTTGGCTGTCTGACTGTGTGCTTGGCTGTCTGACTGTGTGCTTGGCTGTCTGACTCTGTGTGCTTGGCTGTCATTTACTGTGTGTGCTTGGCTGTCTGACTCTGTGTGCTTGGCTGTCAGACTGTGTGCTTGGTTGTCTGATTGTGTGTGCTTGGCTGTCTGACTCTGTGTTCTATGCTGTCACTTACTGTGTGTGATTGGCTGTCATTTCTTGTATGTGCTTGGCTGTCTGTGTGTTCTTGGCTATCTGACAGTATTAGCTGTCTGACTGTATTTGGCTGTCTGACAGTATTAGCTGTCTGACTGTATTTGGCTGTCATTGTCTGTGTGTGCTTGTCTGTCTGACTGTTTGCTTGGCTGTCTGATGGTATTAGCTGTCTGATTGTGTGTGCTTGGCTGTCTGACTCTGTGTGCTTGGCTGTCTGACTCTGTGTGCTAGATTGTCACTTACTGTGTGTGCTTGGCTGTCTGACTGTGTGTTCTTAGCTGTCTGACAGTATTAGCTATCTGACTGTGTGTTTGGTTGTCACTGTGTGTGCTTGACTGCCATTTACTGTGTGTGTGTTTGGCTGTCTGACTGTGTGTGCTTGGGTGTCTGACTGTATGTACTTGGCTGTCATTTACTGTATGTGTTTGGCTATCTCACTGTGTGCTTGGCTGTCTAACTGTGTGCTTGGCTATCATTTACTGTATGTGCTTGGCTGTCTGACAGTATTAGCTGTCTGACTGTGTGTGCTTGGCTGTCTGACAGTATTTGCTATCTGTGTGCTTGACTGTCTGACTCAGTGTGCTTGGCTGTCTGACTGTGTGTCCTTGGCTGTCAGACTGTGTGCTTGGCTGTCTGACAGTATTTGCTATCTGACTGTGTGTGCTTGGCTGTCTGACAGTATTTGCTATCTGACTATGTGTGCTTGGCTGTCTGACAGTATTTGCTATCTGACTGTGCATGCTTGGCTGTCATTTACTGTGTGTGCTTGCTTGGCTGTTTGTGCTTGTCTGTCTGACTGTGCGTGCTTGTCTGACTGTGGGCTTGTCCGACTGTGTGTGCTTGGCTGACTGTGGGCTTGTCCGACTGTGCGTGCTTGGCTGACTGTGCATGTTTGGCTGTCTGACTGCGTGCTTGGCTGTCTGACTGTGTGCTTGGCTGACAGTATATCTACTGTCATTTACTGTGTGCGCATTGCTGTCTGACAGTATACCTACTGTTATGTACCATGCGTGCTTGACTGTCTGACAGTATATCTACTGTCATTTACTGTGGGTACTTGGCTGTCTGACAGTATTAGCTGTCTGACTGTATATTAAGTGTCTGTGTGCCAGCAGCCTCTCTGTATAGAAGTTTATGTAAGAGTCACACAGTGTGTTGTAATTTTATGTGAGTCTGTTTAGTGTAAGATTATGTGAGAGCCACACAGTGTGTAGTGTAAGTTTATGTGAGTCACACAGTGTGTAGAGTAAGTTCAGGAGTGAGTCACGCAGTGTGTAGTGTAAGGTTAGGTGAGTGTCACACAGTGTGTAGTGTAAGTTCAGGTGAGATTTGCACAGTGTGTAGTGTAAGTTCAGGTGAGATTTGCACAGTGTGTAGTGTAAGTTCAGGTGAGATTTGCACAGTGTGTAGTGTAAGTTCAGGTGAGAATCACACAAACATATGAGAAAATTAACATCCCCAGTTAGAAGTTTCAGTTCAGCAACAGCTTTATGTTTTATTTGTATGTGTGTGTGTGTGCCCGTCTAGTAGGATTTGAATGCTGTATTAGCTCAAATTTACTTTGTTATTAGCTCATATTTACTTTGTTAAAACCAGTTGCTGAAAAGCTGCATCAGGAAATAAGAAAAAAGAAAAGCTGATGAACAACAAACATTTGTGCCAAGTTTGTCATAAATATCGGCAGTGCACGGTTACACAGTTAAAAAAATAAAAAACGCAGAAAGCTGAGTTACTGAACCATACCAGGGAGAAGTTGAGGAACTTGTGCGTGCACGATCTACGCCTGACACATTAGGGAAAATCATCCGTAGATGCTTGAAAGTGGAGTTGGGCGTTATTCGGTTTTTAGGAAAGTTTTTTTTTTTTTTTTAATCGTTTAGTAGGTACTCGTGGAACCTGTTCCTGAAATTACTGAAGTGACAGTTGAGTACAGTAAACTGTCTACAGCAGTGGGTCTCAAACTCTGTACCGGCGGGACTCGCATGTGTGCCACGAAACTTTGAAGACGTTGTGATATTGCTGGTAAAAATCATTCAAATAGTTTCACTCAGTATTAATAATTAAAAAAAAGAAGAAGACCAACATTTTCAGCACCCGATACATATTTATTTTCTAGAAGTTTACAGTAAAAGATTTCAGTTACACAAGAGAAACATAAGCTTGTTGTCGCTTGCACAAAAATTCAGATTGCATATATATATATATATATATATATATATACACACACACACACGCAGATTTCCTGTTCAGCCGAGACAAGTCTCTCGCGTTTCTTGTTTTTATACTTAGACAGATGCATGGTGCGGCTTTACAAGGCGGCAGAGGGAGTGAGTAAGTGAGAAAAAACGAATAGAAAGTATGAGAGTAAGGTGAGAATGTATAAATGAAAAACATACAACATCCTATATTTCGGCGTAAGCCTTTTTCGAGGATTACATACACAAACACAACATACAACTAACAGAAAAGGAAAAATACTTATCTTAGTGGTATCCTCCTATGTAGGAAACGCAAGAATGCATGTCCCATTGATGAGCCATAGAGACCACGGGGGCCACAAAGGATAGCAGATGAAGCCAATCGGAAATAAGAAGCTATCATAAGACTATGAGGGGGGAGGGGAAGGGAAGAGCAATAGACACGTGTTGGCCGCTAGAAAAGCAGGTGTCGGCAGGGGGGGGGGTCGAAGAGATAATGAATGAAGAACGAACAGAAGGGGCCATAAACACTTGTAAGGCGCCAGAGACGCAAATCGTGGTGGGGAGAGGCGAAGGAAACAGGGAGATAATATGAAACTGGTGAATGAAGGACAAGACCCGGAAGGACAATAAACACCAGTAGGACCCAAAGAAGGAGAGAAGATGGCGGTGGGAATCTAGGAGAAAGAAACAAGAAAGTAGAGTATAATCGCAGAGAAAAAATGGAAAACTAAAGAAGTTAAAGGAAGCTGAAGACATTGTTAATTCCAGCTGGGCGGAAAATAAGGCGCTGTTCTAGGACCCTCCGAGATCGTACTTCAGCAGAATATGAGCGGATCACACTAACAGAAATGTCCTGTTTTCTCCTGTGGTTGCTAAGGCAAAAATGTTTAGTCACATGTGTCCAAGCCATTTTAGAAATGTCGTTAAGATGTTGGCAAAAACGATCTCCTAAGCATAAACCGGTCTCGCCTATATACTTCATATCACAACGTTTGCACATAATAGCATAATAACAGTGTGTGAAGTGCAGGTGAAACCCTCCTGAACTGATAACGTAGACTTAGGGAAGGAGATCTGGCTAGCCTCGACAACAAACGGTCAAGTGTTGCATCTACGACGTCCGCAGCGTCTGGTATCATAAAGAGTGTCATCTGTCTTAAGGCTACTTCGAATTAAAAGGTCCCTGGGGTTCTTGTCCCATCTATAGGCCGCCAATGGGGGTTCCCCCAAAGAGTTCATATGTATCAGGTTCGGTCTGGAGGAGATGGAGATGGCGAAACAGTATGTTCTTAACTGCCAAACTATGAGGGTGATACCTGAGTACCAGTTTGACTCTGTCCGAGCTACAGTGCGGTTAGGAGTGAGGGCTTGTTGCCGCGGTATATGGTTGATGCGGTTCCAAGACGACGAGAGAACATGTTCTGTATAGCCGCGTTGACAGAAAAAATCTAGCATAATTTTGGCTTGATCATGGAAATCCTAAGTGTTTGTTACCCCTCCAGGTCTTGTCCTTCATTCACCAGTTTCATATTATCTCCCTGTTTCCCTCGCCTCTCCCCACCACAATTTGCGTCTCTAGTGCCTTACAAGTGTTTATGGCCCCTTCTGTTCGTTCTTCATTCATTATCTCTTCGCCCCCCCCCCCCACCCAGACACCTGCTTTTCTAGCGGCCAACACGTGTCTATTGCCCTTCCCTTCCCCCAACCTCACCCACCCCACCTATAGTCTTCTGATAGCTTCTTATTTCCGATTGGCTTCATCTGCTATCCCTCGTGACCCCCGTGCTCTCTGTATCTCATCAATGGGACACGCATTCTTGTGTTTCCTACATAGGAGGATGCCGCTAAGATAAGTTTGTCAAAAGAATTTCATGCACATCTCCAGAGTGAGAGGAAGTACGGGAGATTGAATGACTGGTCTTTATTTCAAAAGGGTTAAGAATCGGGCACTCAGGCCCGTCTGACATTTTGCCCTTTATCATTCCAGACATTCTACAAGTATGCTGTTCATGTAACAAACATAATTAACATTAAAGCTGAGAGACATAAAATGTAACATTTACGTTTCGCTCTTATCCATTAACTCACAATGCAGAAGTAACAAATTACGTATATAAATGACTGTCTACTAAACACAAATTTTGGGAATATTCAGAATAAACAATTACAGTAACTGTATTCGGTGTCTGTAAGAGCAGTCTAAAATGTTTTATGATTCATGGAGGCATGTCATGGACATCAAATAGATATTGGGAAAGTTTGTAGTCGTAGGAAGGAGTATAATTTATATATATTTTTTATACAGGATGGGAGGGTATTCCAAAGATGAGCAGCAGAATAACTAAAGCTTTCCTTGTAAAGATCAAGTCTAGGTTTTGGAAGACGTATGTTGTTCAAGCGTTTGCTGCACTTTGGACTAAATTTAAACAGGTTCCATAGATAAGCGGGAGCATGCTGTGAAAGAATTTGATGTACTAACTTGGCTTTGTTGAAGAGGAACCTGTTCTTAAGAGACAGTATTTTGATACGTTTGTGCTGGTTAGTTCTTTGTGTTTGTGTTGAGTGAGAGAGAGAGAGAGAAAGCGCATGTTAGAGAGAGAGAGGGAGTGCTGCAAGAGATGGAGTACTACTAGAGAGGTAGGAAAAAATGCCAAACTTTTATCACATAAATGCTTGATTTAGGAGAACAAATAAAGAATTTTAAAAAAAAAGAACACACACACACAAAAGTGTCACATGATGACAGCGACAGACATCACTCTTATGGGTTTTTTTCAAAGTTGCGGAGTGCAGGGTCTTGGTAGACCAATCACTGAGTCTGAGACACATAAAAAGAAGAAAAAAAAAGTTTTTCATTTTCTGTTAGTTATATGTCATGTATGTTTGTGTATGTAATCCTCGAAAAAGGCTTACGCTGAAATATTGGATGTTGTATGTTTTTCATTTATACATTCTCACCTTACTCTCATACTTTCTATTCGTTTTTTCTCACTTACTCACTACTTCTGCCACCTTGTAAAACTGCACCATACACCTCTATCTACCTTTGTATGTGAGATACTTTGTGAGAATTTTTGTATGTGAGATACTGTGTGTGAGTTTTTGTATGTGAGAGATTGTGTTGAAAGAGGCCTTGTATGTACAAAAGAAACTGTGTATGTGAGAAAGAGACTGTGTGTGTTAGAGACTGTATGTGTGAGAGAAACTGTGTGTACATAGAGATTGTATGTGTAAGAGAAACTGTGTGTACATGAGAGAGATTATGTGACAGAGATAATGTTTGTGTACATGAGGGAGATACTGTGTATGTGTATACATGAGAAAGGCTGTGTGTATGTGAGAGAAACTATGTGTGTATATGATTTGTGTGTGAAAAAGATTGTATGTGAGAGAGAGAGAGACTGTATGACAGAGAAAATGTTTGTGTGTTTGAAACTGTTAGTGTATATGTGAGGGAGTAACTGTGTGTGTAAGAAAAAGAGACTGAGAAGGAGTGACAGAGAGAGAAGGAGAGAGAGAAGGAGTGACAGAGAGGGAAGGAGAGACAGAGGGAAGGAGAGACAGAGGGAAGGAGAGACAGAGAGAAGGAGAGACAGAGAGAGGAGGAGAGACACAGGGAGAGAGAGGAGAAATTGAGAGAGAAGGAGAGCGAAAGGAGTGTTTCTGAAATAGTGCTTGAAAGAGACTGTGTAAGAGAGATATTGTGTGTGTATAACTACATGTATGTGTGTATAATTACATACATGCGTGTAACTACATATATATGTGTGTAACTACTTGTACATATGTGTATGTAACTACATGTATGTGTGTAACTACATGTTTGTTTGTGTAACTACATACATGTGTGTGTAACTACATGTATAAAATATAGGTAGAAGGAACAATTGTTTATGAAGTAAACCAATTTGCATACCTTGGCAGCTACATAGACCAGGATGGTGACACCAGGAAGGAAGTTAGAATTGCAAAAGCAGCATTGTCCTTCAAAAATCTTGAGAAAATTTGGAATTCAAAAGTTATAAGCGCAAAACCCAAGTTAAGATTATTCAATTCAAATGTGATATCAACCCTTATTTATGCAATGCGAAAGCTGGAAATCAACTAAAGAAATAGACAGGAAATTAGACTCTCTTGAAAACAAATGTCTAAGGAAAATACTTAGTATAAAGTGAAATGAATTCAAGAACAACACATAAATAAGAGAGATGAGCAAACAACAACCCGTCTTATGGGTGATCAGAAAAAGAAGATGTACATATGTAGGCCATGTGATGAGAAGAAACAATCAGAGAATACCAAAGCAAGCTATTAAGTGATGCACAACAGGCCGAAGAAAAAGAGGTCGACCACATGAAACTCTAAAGAGGACATTGTTAAGAGAAGCCATGTCAGTGGGCATATCATCCCTTGATCAGGTCGAAAGACCCGCAGAGAACAGGAAAATTTGGCAAACAACTGCCAGCCCTATGTGATGTTTAACAGCATGGGAAGGATGTAAGATGTAAGAACTACATATATATGTGTGTATAACTACATATATGTGTGTACCTACATGTATGTATGTGTGTGTAACTACATACATGTGTGTGTGTAACTTCATGTATGTGTGTTTAACTACATATATGTGTGTCTAACTACACATATGTGTGTGGTTCTTGTGTGTGAGTATGTGTAAATCTTTGTATGTGTGTATGTGGACAGGAAAAAAAAAGATGTGGAGATGGTGGTAAGATCAGAAAACAATTTCTTTGTATTACAGGATATTAAAGATATTTATTTAAGATATTGCAAGATATTTAAAACATTACAAGACATTTAAAAGATATTTAAGATATTACAAGATATTACAAAATATTTAAGACGTTAGAAGATATTAAAAGATATTTAAGATGTTACAAGATATTACAAAATATTTAAGGAGTTAGAAGATATAAAAAGATATTTAAGATATTACAAGATATTACAAAATATTTAAGACGTTAGAAGATATAAAAAGATATTTAAGATATTACAAGATATTACAAAATATTTAAGATGTTAGAAGATATTAAAAGATATTTAAGATATTACAAGATATTACAAAATATTTAAGATAAAAACTTGACTGTCTTGACAGAACAGTAAAAACACATAATTATCTGACAATTTGCTAAAGTTTTTTTAGAGAGGAAGATGTTGGAGTGATGAATTCATTCAACTTTAAATGTCAGTCTTTTATTGAACTTCATTTTCACAAAAGACAGCAAATGATGTTTTTAGCAGAAAAGCTAAGAAATGTTTACCTCACCTATTGAAGAAGGCTGGCTAGTAAAGAGGATTAAACAGAGAAAACTTAAATATTTTGGACACATTAAATGTCATGATAATCTAAAGAAGACCATCTTGGAAGGATACATAATGGGAAAAAGAAAGTGAGGAAGACTAAGGCAAAGATGGCTGCAAGACATCGTTGATAATCTGCAAATGGATGCATCAGCAGCAGGGCATCTTGCTTACAACCGAAAGGCCCACAGGAGTGCTGTTAGGAAGGCAAAGTTCCACAAGGGACATGCAAATGATTGACTGACCCATCTGTCAGCAAATGATATTTGTAGCAGAAAAGTTAAGAAATGTTTACTTCACCCAGCCCATATCTTCACTTGTCCCAAATCTAAGAAGATTCTACCCAAGGTGTTTTTCATTTTTTTGTTGTTGTTGTGAAAACTTAGTTACAATGATAAAATGTTAGACTGTTTAAAACAAAAGAAGGAACAGTTTTGTTAATTAAACAAGCACACATTTGTAATGTTTTCGTTCAAAGCTTAAACATACAAAAACATGAAAGACAAAGAGATAGGAAAAGAACAGAAAATATAAATTCATTTCAATGATATACAACAAATGAGAATAGAGAAAATAATAGAAAAAAATGAGCACTTAGCTGTGACTTGCAAGATGCTGCATCTGAGAGTGCATGTGGTGAAGCATTGGAAGTTGATGGGTGTATGGTTCAGTTTTACAAAAATTGATAGAAAGAGTGAGGAAAGTGGGCAGAAGCAAGAATGGCAGATAGTAACATGAGCACATACAAATGAAGAGCCTACAACAATCCAATTTTTCGGCAAAAGCCTTTTTCAAGGATCACATACAAGAACAACACAACAGATAAAACCCCAAAAAAATGGATGAAAAAATATAGACTTCTTTGGCCTCCACCTAGTAAGAAAGTTGAGCTTAGCTTTTTGACCTCCTCCTAGTAAGAAAGTTGGGCTTAGCTTTTTAGCCTCCTTCAAGTAAGAAAGTTGGGCTTAGCTTTTTAGCCTCCTTCAAGTAAGAAAGTTTTGCTTACCCTTTTAGCCTCCTCCTAGTAAGAAAGTTGGGCTTAGCCTTTTTGGCCTCCTCCTAGAATGAAAGTTGGGCTTAGCTTTTTAGCCTCCTTCAAGTAAGAAAGTTGGGCTTAGCTTTTTAGCGTCCTCCTAGTAAGAAAATTAGGCTTAGCTTTTTGGCCTCCTCCTAGTAAAGAAGTTGGGTTTAGCTTTTTGGCCTCCTCCTAGAATGAAAGTTGGGCTTAGCTTTTTGACCTCCTCCAAAAAACTGTCCATATTTTCCATCCATTTTTCATGCTTTTGTCTGTTATGTTGTTTTTATGTCTTTTTGTAAAACTGAACCACACACCCATCTATTTTCATTACTAGAAGCAGTTTTACTGTAGTTGTCATCTCTTTTATGTGGTAAAGCATATTGTGAATGCTTACTTGTGAAGTGTGATGCCAGTCTGACTAGTTGATAGTAAAGAGGTGATGAAGAAAAAGGGAAAGAAGAGAAAAGAATACAGAGGTACAGAAAGGAGTGGATGAAATTGATGATTATGGTTGGGATAGAGGGTTTGTAAAATGGAAGTCCTGGAATATCAGCTGCAGGTGAGGAGAGAGTTGATGAGAATTCAGTAGGGAGAGATCATGATTGTGGAGAAAGGGAAAGTTAAGTTTAGCTGAATTTCAAGTTCAGTCCATGTGATTCCAGTGTTCCTTATTCCTGTATGTAGTGGTTCTTGAGCTCCAGTTGGCTTCTGTCATCAGAGTGACCTTTAATGGCTTTACAGGAGACTTGAGTCTGAGGTTAGGGATGTTGAAATGACTAGAGACTGGTTTAGAAGCATGCTGGGAGATGTTGTAAATTCTGATTGTGGTCACCTACTCTGATTAGTTCTCTAGTGTAAGTTACCCCACACTTTGTGCACACAGTATGGCTTTGTGCATAGTTATATATATATATTTAATTTATACATATTCAGTCTTATATGTAAAAGTAAAAAGTAGAGGTAATCCTGTCATGCCTTATAGGCACATAGGGATATGGTGTTAGTGCCCATATTTTCCTTGACCTGTTAGCACACTAGAGGGTGATATGGTCAGTATCACACCTGGCCGTCTTTCCTTCCCCAACACCAGAAGAAGTCAGATACCAATTTCTACAGCTGGGTGACTGGGGTGCCTCCACTGGGATTTGAACCCCCGACTTTCACCATGGGAGACCAGTGCATAAACCACTTCGCCACTCAGAAAAAACTAATCTTGAATTACAAAGTACAAACAAAAGTACCTGATGTTGCCTGGGCAGGTAGGCTACTTTGTGTGACAAAATGAGGAGAAAAAAAATTTAAGAGGGTTATTGGTATATTTGATTTGCTGATGTGGCTTTGTGTTGTTTCTGGTGTGATCAGACAGTATCCTTATTTGATTTGCTGATGTGGCTTTGTGTTGTTTCCGGTGTGATCAGACAGTATCCTTATTTGATTTGCTGATGTGGCTTTGTGTTGTTTCTGGTGTGATCAGACAGTATCCTTATTTGATTTGCTGATGTGGCTTTGTGTTGTTTCTGGTGTGATCAGACAGTATCCTTATTTGATTTGCTGATGTGACTTTGTGTTGTTTCTGGTGTGATCAGACAGTATCCTTATCATGTAGTGGAGACCAAAGTGAATGATAAACATCACCTTGCAAGTGTCTCTGGTAGACAGTGTCTATAACTGATATCTGAAATTCTAGATGTCAAACATTCTCTCTGGTATATACTTGTAAATTAAGTTTTGAGAAACAGGCCTAGGTTTCTGTTATATGAACTAGTTTTTTGCAAAAAAAAGAAAGAACAGAGGTGAGTAAAAAATGACACTTGTCTTTGTGAGTTTTCAAGACATTACATCTCCACATTCACAATGGCAGCTAGTCCCAAGCAAAAAAAACTGACTGGGTCATAATGCTTAATTTCATATGTTATAACTCTCTCTCCCTCTCTCTCTCTTTTTTCTCTCCTCTCTCTCTCTTCTCTCCTCTCTCTCTCTCTCTCTCTCTTCTCTTCTCTTCTCTCTCTCCTCACCAATCTGACACACTCTCATGCACATACAAGAAAGATGGATATTTGAAAAGCCACATATGGAATTCTGTTTATTATATGGACATATTATCTCAACAACCTTCCAAATATCTATGCCTTCAGTAGCACACCAGTTCTTTTTTCTGTCTTTGTAAGGAGAAAAGAAAGCAATAGATCACATAGGCTAGAGTATATGGAAGTAATGAGTGAGTGTCTTTGATTTAACATCTGTTGAGGCACGAGTTAAAGGGATGTCACCTCGTTTTGATGTTCCTGTGATGTACCAGGATTTTACTCTTTTGTTGTTGTGATGTTCATGATCCATAAGATTTGGCAAACTATAGCTGACCAAGACCCTGTCCCACCTCATTTGGACACTGCAATGCTATCATTATTTTGCTTCTTTTCTGCCATGATGTTGCTGTGGTGCTTCCACTGTTTTTGTATGTTGGATTTTGTTACACTGTTGTCATAATGTGTCTGCAATGTTTATTATTCTTCATGTCATAATGTGTCTGCAATGTTTATTATTCTTCATGTCATAATGTGTCTGCAATGTTTATTAGAGTAGAATCTCATTATAATGAACTTGAAGAGGATTTACAAACTAGTCTGTTACATCCAAAGTCCCCTGCATCCAGAAGAACATACAGGGTTATTCATAAGTGTCTGAAACATTTCAACAATTCTCAACAAATAAACTACGTAACGGATACCAACATTTTTTTTTTTTACACTGAATTACAGATAATCTCACCAAGTTTGTTTTTTTTTTTGTTTTTGTTTACATGTTTCACAGGTACTCAATATGTCCACCTTTGGTTATGTGGCAGACATCTATAAGGTAATCCATGTCATCCCACATGCGTGTCAGCATATCATGGTTGACCAGAGTCACAGCAGCGGTGATAGGGTTGCCAAGATCCTGGAGATTATCGGGGATTGGTGGCACAAAGACAGTGTCCTTCACAAACTCCCACAAGAAAAAGTCACAGGGGGTTAAATCAAGGGACCGGGGTGGTCACCATATGAACACATTGTCTTGTCCTCTGCTATCCATCTTTGTGGCAAATTTTGATTGAGATACCACCGCACATCTCTGTGGTAGTGAGCCAGACAGCCATCTTGTTTAAGGATGTAGCCATTACTATCTTCATCTAACTGGGGCATCAGCCAGTTTTCCAACATGTCCAAGTAAATCATCCCAGTGATGGTGGGCTCTTCAAAGAAAAATGCTCCACGCGCCTTCTCTTTCAAAATACCGCAGAAGACATTCACCTTAGGTGAGTCTCGCGCATGATCTGTGACTAGGCAGGGATTTTCAGTCCTCCATATGCACACGTTGTGCTGATTCACCTTTCCAGACAGATGGAAAGTAGCTTCATCGCTAAAGATAAGTGAGTCTGTGAAGCTGGCATTCTCTTGCATTTCAGTGCAAAAATTCAGACTCACATCTTTGTCATTTTCGCTGAGATACTGATACAGCCGAACCTCATAAGGCTTACACTCTAATCTCTTATGGAGAATTCGCCATTCTGTTGATTGTGAGACTCCTAGCTGTAAACTTGCACGTGTAGTGGACTTGCAGGGGCTTCACTGGTAAGCTTCTCTAACATGATTCTCAGTTTCTTTGCTTGGTCCTGGATGTCCGTGCTGGGAGCTGTGCGCAGACAGCTTTCATCCTGGAAATTCGCATACCACTTCTTGATACTGTTGAAAACAGGTGCTGCCTTCTGGCATTCTGCTTGAAATTGTCACTGTACAGTCACAACGTTCAAGGTTCTTGTGTATTCCAATATACAAAAATGACTGGTCACGTTTACTGAACACTATATTTGCTACTGCTGCTTCCTAGTGGCAACCCACGAGAGCACAGACTTTGTTTAAAAAAAAAAAGTTGAAGAGCTTCTCTCTCTCTCTTGATGTAAGAATTGTCATGGTCCATTATGTAGTTTCTTTGTTGCGAAGTTTTGAAATGTTTCACGACTTACGAATAACCACATATATAGAGTGTGGCTGGGAGCTGCAGACCTAGTCTGTTATTACTGAGGCTCTGTTATAAACAGGCTCATTTGTACCAGGATTTTGATGTATTCTGCATGTGATATTATGTCTGAGATGTTTATTATTCAGCATGTCATGTCTGCAAATTTTAGTATTCTGCGTGCCATGATGTGTTTGCAATGTTTACTGACCTGCATGTGAGATGTTTCTGTAGACAATAGAAAAAGTGAAATAACAAGAAAAACAACATAGGTGAAGATGAATGATTGTGAGATGTTTTAATGTCATGATTGTTTTAGTGTCATTGTATAGCCAATAGCTAGGCACACGGGGGAGGGGGGAGGATGTGTGTGTGTATGTGTGCGTGTGTGCTAGCGTGCACAGGCACATATGTTTTTTTTTTTTTTTACTTATGGCTGAGTTATGGATGTTTGTATTTATGGCCAAGGTCCCATAGAACTGTTTAATGTGTTGTGATTCCTACTTTGTCATTAATTTCCACATAGTTACTATGCTGATATGCAGACTGTAAGTATTTAAAAGTGATATTTAAAAGTCTATTCATCGTGTAACATATTATAGTAGTGAAGTGATAGTATACATGTCTATTCATCGTGTAACATATTATAGTAGTGAAGTGATAGTATACATGTCTATTCATCCTGTAACATATTATAGTAGTGTAGTCATAGTATACATGTCTACTCATCCTGTAACATTATAATAGTGAAGTGATAGTATACATGTCTACTCATCCTGTAACATTATAATAGTGAAGTGATAGTATACATGTCTACTCATCCTGTAACAGATTATAATAGTGAAGTGATAGTATACATGTCTACTTATCCTGTAACATAGTAGTGAACTGTATATAGTGTCTGACATTACCCTTGTAACAACCAATATACTGCTTAAACAGCTTACAGCCAGATGGTCAGTCCCAAATGATCTGCTAAAGCTACCAAATGTTGTAAGATCTAGTAAGTCAGTGATACCAAATGTTGTACGATCTAGTAAGTCAGTGATACCAGATGTTGTAAGATCTAGCAAGTCAATGATACCAGGTGTTATAAAATCTAGTAAATCAATCCTACCAGGTGTTGTAAGATCTAGTAAATCAATCCTACCAGGTGTTGTAAGATCTAGTAAGTCACTGCTACCAAGCAAAGTAAGGTCTGAATCCCTGATTGACAGCTCTCTGATGTCAGTCAGTCAGTCATTTGCATGTCCCTTGTGTAACTTTGCCTCCCTAATAGCTCTCCTGTAGGCCTCTCGGTTGTAAGCAAGATGCCTTACTCTGATACATCCATTTGCAGATTATCAACGTCTTGCAGCCATCTTCATCTTGGTCTTCCTCACTTTCTTTTTCCTATTATGTACCTTTCCAAGACGGTCTTCTCTAAATTATCATGACGTTTAATATGTCAAAAATATTTAAGATTTCTCTGTTTAATACTCTTTACTAGCCAGCCTTCTTCAATATTAAGTTCTTGTAGTATGGATATATTTGATCTTTTTTTATGTGATGTCATTAAGGAGTTATTTTATCTTGGTGTGTTCAGTCATGTCTGTTCACACATTTCTTGTGTGTTCAGTCATGTCTGTTCACACATTTCTGATGCATTTATTGTTTATTTTGTGGAATCATTTATAATCAGTTATATTCACAATATAAATACACATCACTAAGATGTACAAATGTAAAATGTACTGATATTTGAATCTGTTTCCAAGATCTTGAAGCCATACCATGTTCCAAGTAACAACTACAGCTACAGCTACAACAACAACAACAACATACAGCTACAGCTTGAACTACAGCTACATCAACAAATTCAGCTACAGCTACAACAACTCCAGCTATAACAACTACAGTTACAACAACAGTTACATCTACAACTACATCTACAGCAACAACAATTGCAGCTACAGCTACAACTTCAACAACTTCAGCTACAACTATGACTACAACTACAACAACAGCAGCAAATATGTCCTAGTATATATACAACAATCATAGCACTGTTTTACATTCTAACCAACAGTTTGTCAACCCCGAGCAAGCAGGATATGTGGGCTTTGCCAACCTCCCCAACCAGGTTCACAGGAAGTCAGTCAAGAAAGGCTTTGAGTTCACTCTCATGGTTGTTGGTAAGGTCATTTGTAGTGATGTGATGTGATGTGATGTGATGTGATGTGATGTTATGTGATATGAGCTGGTGGGAAGGTCATTTGTGGTGATCTCATGTGATGTGATGTGAGCTGGTGGCAAGGTCATTTGTGGTGATGTGATGTGATGTGAGCTGGTGGGAAGGTCATTTGTGGTGATGTCATGTGAGCTAATGGTAAGTATCATTTGTTGTGGTGTGATGTGAGCTGGTAGTATGATCATTTGTAGTGATTTGATGTGAGCTGATGGTAAGATCATTTGTGTTGATGTGATATGAGCTAGTGGTAAGGTCATTTGTAGTGATATGATGTGAGCTGGTAGTAAGATCATTTGTAGTGATGTGATGTGAGCTAATGGTAAGATCATTTGTGTTGATGTGATGTTAGCTAGTGGTAAGATCATTTGTAGTGATGTGATGTGAGATAGTAGTAAGATCATTTGTAGTGATGTTATGTGAGCTGGTAGTAAGTTCATTTATAGTGATGTGATGTGAGCTAATAGTAAGATCATTTGTAGTGATGTGATGTGAACTGGTAGTAAGATCATTTGTAGTGACGTGATCTGAGCTGGTGGTAAGATCATTTGTAGTGATGTGAAAGAGATGTGATAATCACACTGTAAATATTGATAAAATTAATTTATCATTTGGTTATTCTATAACGCAGAGTAAAATCTGACATGTTGTCATGTTGCATTTCTTGTTTATTTGACAGTCACTTCCGTAATCCATATTTAAAAATTTTTGTATGTCTAGTGATAGTGGCATGTTTCTATCAGACAGTGGCCATGTTTCTATCAGATAGTGGAGTGGCCATGTTTCTATCAGACAGTGGCCATGTTTCTCTGTCCATCAGATAGTGGCCATGTTTCTCTGTCTATCAGATAGTGGCCATTTTTCTGTCAGATAGTGGCCATGTTTCTCTGTCTATCAGATAGTGGCCATGTTTCTCTGTCCATCAGATAGTGACCATGTTTCTCTGTCTATCAGATAGTGGCCATGTTTCTCTGTCTGTCAGATAGTGGCATTGTTTCTCTGTCTATCAGATAGTGGCCATGTTTCTCTGTCTGTCAGATAGTGGCCATGTTTCTCTGTCTGTCAGATAGTGGCCATGTTTCTATCAGATAGTGACCATTTTTCTATCAGATAGTGACCATGTTTCTATCAGATAGTGACCATGTTTCTATCAGATAGTGGCCATGTTTTTATCAGATAGTGACCATGTTTCTATCAGATAGTGATCATGTTTTTATCAGATAGTGACCATTTTTCTATCAGATAGTGACCATGTTTCTATCAGATAGTGACCATGTTTTTATCAGATAGTGACCATTTTTCTATCAGATAGTGACCATTTTTCTATCAGATAGTGACCATGTTTCTATCAGATAGTGGTAATGTGTCTATCAGATAGTGACCATGCTTCCATCAGATAGTGGCCATGTTTCTATCAGATAGTGGCCATGTTTCTATCAGATAGTGGCTGTGTTTCTCTGTCCATCTGGTGTTTACATAAAGTTGTGTTTCTTACACAAAACATCTTCCCTGTTATGTATGTCTGCTTGGTGTTAACATAATGGAAGTTGTTTTTCATGCGGGTGTAACCTTTCTGTTTGTCAGGTGAGTCAGGCCTTGGCAAGTCTACCTTAGTGAACAGCCTGTTTCTAACAGAACTATATCTAGAGAGAAATATCCTACCTGCAGCAGGTGAGACATACCTTAGTGAACAGCCTGTTTTTAGCAGAACTATATCTGGAGAGAAATATCTTACCTGCAGCAGGTGAGACATACCTTAGTGAACAGTTTGTTTCTATCAGAACTATATCTGGAGAGAAATATCTTACCTGCAGCAGGTGAGACATACCTTAGTGAACAGTCTGTTTCTAACAGAACTATATCTGGAGAGAAATATCCTGCCTGCAGCAGGTGAGACATACCTTAGTGAACAGCCTGTTTCTAACAGAACTATATCTGGAGAGAAATATCCTACCTGCAGCAGGTGAGACATACCTGGTGTTCCTTTTGGTCCAATCTTACGAGTAGCTGATTATTAGCTGGTGATATTGAAACATAACAGCACAGATGATTATTAGCTGGTAATATTGAAACATAACAGCACAGATGGTTATTAGCTGGTGATATTGAAACATAACAGCACAGATGATTATTAGCTGGTGATATTGAAACATAACAGCACAGATGATTATTAGCTGGTGATATTGAAACAACAGCACAGATGATTATTAGCTGGTGATATTGAAACATAACAGCACAGATGATTATTAGCTGGTGATATTGAAACATAACAGCACAGATGATTATTAGCTGGTGATATTGAAACATAACAACACAGATGATTATTAGCTGGTGATATTGAAACATAACAGCACAGATGATTATTAGCTGGTGATATTGAAACATAACATGTCATCTCTTTCTACATATATATCTGTGTGCAGTTATGCCATCTCTCTCTCTCTATATATATATCTGTGTGGAGTTATGCCATCTCTCTCTCTCTCTCTCTCTCTCTCTCTCTATATATATATATATATATATATATATATATATATATATATATGTGTGTGTGTGTGTGGAGTTAATGTGATCTCTCTCTGTATATATCTGTGTGGAGTTATGCCACAATCTATCTGTCTATCTATCTATCTATCTATCTATCTATCTATCTATCTATCTAACTATCATCATCATGTGCCGTGCCGAATGGCGTTGGCTATTATGCTTCTCCAGAGTATCCGATCCTTCATGCAGGCCATCAGTTCAGTTGGTGATCTCCTTTCACACCATCCTGTCAGACTGTCCAGTATTATTTCTCTTGGTCTTCCTCTTGATCTTCTTCCTTCTATTTTTCCTGTTGTTATAATATTTTCAGTGCCCCCTCTTCTCACTGCATGTCCTATGAAAGTACATTATATATATCTATATATATATATATATCTGTGTGGAGTTATGCCATCTCTCTCTGTCTTTCTCTCTCTCTCTCTATATATATATATATATGTGGAGTTAATGTCCTCTCTCTCTACATATATCTATGGGGAGTTATGCCATCTCTCTTTATATATATATCTATGTGCAGTTATGCCATCTCTCTCTACATATATCTGTGTGCAGTTATGCCATTTATCTCTACATATATCTGTGTGGCATTATGCCATCTTTCTCTCTTTATATCCGTGTGGAGGAGGCACACCAATCATTTTGTAAATATGACATCAGCAGACCAGATCAAAAATGGTGACTTCCTTGGAAGCATGCACAAGAGAGAAACAGTGTGCATTTATTCATTCCTTGGGTGGTGAGGGTGAGATATCTGCAGATATTATCATAGAAAGGAGAGGCAGTATAGGGATGTCTGCTTCACCAGGTATATAAGTGGCACAGAAAAGTGGGGTGTCAGATTTGGTGGATGCACCTTGCCCCAGCCAGCCTCACAGTGTGAATAAGACTGACACTGACACTGGAGTGAAATGAATGATATGAAAAAGCTGCAGGAAACAATCATTCAGGTGGCTGGAGATTTGAAGATGTGATGCCATGGCTGGGTGCACCACATCATTCATGAAATGCTACAGTACTGAAAAGTCTCCACCGGATGAGCACCAAATCAACTGACCTCCAGGCTAAGAAACTCTTTTACAAGGTTTTGGCTCCAAAGGAGATAGCTTTCCATGACATATAATCAGAGGAGATGAATGCTGGATCCAAGACTTTCAGTCAGAGACAAAGTGAGCCAGCAAGTAGAGTTGAGCAAGAACTGAATTAGGAAACAATTCTTTTGGTTCTTCCAGTAAAAGCAGGTACTCAGTTCTTACAAACTGATTCTAGATTCAAGCCAATTGCTGATATCAAGTAGTATCCATTTGAAACCAATTTATAAAACAGAATCCAAATCAGTTCCAAATATGAGTAAAGCTGTTTTGTAGAACTTGTTGCTGATGTCAACAGCATATACTATGACCATAAACAACAATCACTATGACAAGTAACATAAACATCACTATGATCAATCACTATGACAAGTAACATAAAAATCACTATGATCAATCACTATGACAAGTAACATAAACATCAATATGATCAATCACTATGACAAGTAACATCAACATCACTATGACCATAAACATCAATCATTATGACAAGTAACATCAACATCACTATGACCATAAACATCAATCACTATGACAAGTAACATAAACATCACTATGATCAATCACTATTACAAGTAACATCAACATCACTATGATCAACCACTATGACAAGTAACATCAACATCACTATGACCATAAACATCAATCACTATGACAAGTAACATAAACATCACTATGACCATAAACAACAATCATTATGACAAGTAACATAAACATCACTATGACCATAAACAACAATCACTATGACAAGTAACATTAACATCACTATGACCATAAACATCACTATGACCATAAACATCACTATGACCATAATCATCACTATAACAAGTAGCATAAATGTAACTATAACCATAAATATAACCATGACAAGTAGCATAAACATCACTATGACAAGTAACATAAACATCACCATGACAAGTAACATAAACATCAACATGACAAGTAACATAAACATCAACATGACAAGCAACATAAACATCAACATGACAAGTAACATAAACATCAACATGACAAGTAACATAAACGTCACCATGACAAGTAACATAAACATCAACATGACAAGTAACATAAACATCAACATGACAAGCAACATAAACATCAACATGACAAGTAACATAAGCATCACTATGACAAGTAACATAAACATCAACATGACAAGTAACATAAACATCAACATGACAACTAACATAAACAAAACTGTGTCAAGTAGAATAAACATCACTATGACAGGTAGCATAAACATCACCATGACAAGTAACATAAACATCACCATGACAAGTAACATAAACATCACTGTGTCAAGTAGCATAAATAGCACTATCACAAGTAGCACAAACATCACTATGTTAAGTGACACAAACATCACTATGTCAAGTAACATAAACATCACTATGACAAGTAGCATAAACACCACTATGACAAGTAGCATAAACATCACTATGACAAGTATCACAAACATCATTGTGACAAGTATCATAAACATCACTATGACAAGTATCACAAACATCATTGTGACAAGTATCATAAACATCACTATGACAAGTATCACAAACATCATTGTGACAAGTATCATAAACATGCATCATCAAGTCTAGTAGTATAAACATCACTGTGACAAGAAGCATAAACATGAATATGACAAGTAACATAAAAATTACAGTGTCAAGTAACATAAACATCACCATGACAACTATCATAAACACCACTATGACAAGTAGCATAAACATCACTATGACAGGTAGTATAATCATCACTATGACAATTATCATAAACATCACTATGACAAGTATCATAAACATCACTATGACAAGTATCATAAACATCACTATGACAAGTATCACAAACATCATTGTGACAAGTATCATAAACATCACTATGACAACTATCATAAACATCACTATGACATGTATCACAAACATCATTATGACAAGTATCATAAACATCACTATGGCAAATGAAGAGTTCTTCAAATATCATGGACACAAAAAAGAACAAATATATCTATATTATAAGAACTTACTATTGAAGAAGGCTGGCTAGTAAAGAGGATTAAAGAGAGAAAACTTAAATAATTTAGACACATAAAATGTCATGATAATCTAGAGAAGACCATCTTGGAAGGGTACATAATGGGAAAAAGAAAGAGAGGAAGACCAAGGTGAAGATGGCTGCAAGACATCGTTGATAATCTGCAAATGGATGCATCATCAGCAGGCCATCTTGCTCACAACCGAGAGGCCTACAAGAGTGCTGTTAGGGAGGCAAAGTTCCTCAAGGGACATGCAAATGAATGAATGAATGAATGACAAGTGATGTTAACATCATTAGAACAGGTGATATGAATACATAGGACAATTAGTTGTCAGCATGTCAAGGAGAGATGAAATGAACATAACTTTTAAAATATTTCCAGCTTCACCACAGTATCTTCAGAAAGCTCAGAATTTATCATCAAAATAAGTTAAAATCTAACAGACAATGAAGGTTTTGTGTTCTTGTTCAGCAATAAAGTCAGAGCATAAGGTATTTCCCTGATTTCAAACATTTATTTCATAAAAGCTAAGCTGAAGTGCTTGTGTGCAAATTTTACCTGAACTCAAAAACTTTATGTACTTCAACATGTGCCCAGAGAATGTGGAAGTGATGCTCACTTTCTTGCTGTGTTATCATGATATCACATGGTGCTCAATTTCTTGCTATGTTATCATGATACAACATGATGCTCAATTTCTTGCTATGCTTTCATGATACCATATGATTCTCAATTTATTGCTGTGTGTTGATGATACCACATGATGGTCAGTTTCTTGCTGTGTGCTCATGGTACCACACGATGCTAAATTTCTTACTGTGTGTTCATGGTACCACAAAACACACTGGACTTTCTCTATCATAGACACCAATCTGATACTGATGTTGCAGAGCTACTTGAATAGGAAAAAAAAAAAAAACTAAGAATTGCCCTATAACTTTCATGTTTCTGTCCAGCATAGTTTTTCAGATTTTTCTAGTTCAGGGAAGAACTTTATGATCACTCTGTACAGCTTCTTGACAGGTAAAACTCAACAGACTGTGAAGATTGATGCATCCATTGTTTTCTATTACTGAACTTCTTTTGATAGGTTAAAAATCAAAAGACAATGAAGATCCATACATCCATTGTTTTCTGTTACTGATCTTCTGTTGATAGGTTAAAAATTAACAGACCATGAAGATTAATGCATCCATTGTTTTCTAATGCTGAGCTTCTGTTGATAGGTTAAAAATCAACAGACCATGAAGATTGATGCATCCATTGTTTTCTATTGCTGAGCTTCTGTTGATAGGTAAAATTCAACAGACTGTGAAGATTGATGCCTCCACAGTTGAAATTGAAGAGAGGGGTGTGAAACTGAGATTAACAGTTGTAGATACTCCTGGCTTTGGGGACTCTATCAACTCTACTGAATGGTGAGAAATTGTCTGATTGCTAAACTTGTCATATCTGCAGAGTAAACATTTATATAACTAGCATTGATATATTTGCCTAATAAAAATCACTTGCTACTGTGTGCTACAGTCTGTTTTCTGTTCATCATGTGTGGTTTACACAGTGCCAACTGTGATTTTTCTATTCCAGATATTCAGTTTACTAAATCTTATTTTTACTCAGAATTTTTTGTCATATCGTTTAGTTTTACTATAATATAACTTATCCTAAAATTTAGCTCTACTTTAGCATAATTTGTTATAATACTTAGTTTTACTATAATATAATACAGTAGAATCTCTCTTAGCTGGCATCCAGTTAACTGTCATTACCAAAACAACAGCACTTTGGAAGGTCTAAATTTAAAACAGAAATTTAGGCCCATGAGATAAGAAAAACATGAACTTTGAAGGTAGGATCCAAAATTTTCAGAAACAGATCATATTTACTTTGTCTCTTTTCTGAAGGATGTAAAGAACATTACATCGCTGCTGGCATACATTGTGGCCAATGATCATGTTTGAAGATTTGAAGATTTTCATGGTTTTAAAATGTGTTACATGTTTCACATCTTTGGATTTAGTAACACATTCAGAGAAGATAAAGGCTTGGGTGGATGTAGACAATTCCATTCCTGTCATTCTCTCTGTCTTGATGATTACACAATAATTGAACATGTTCTGAGAAAAGATAAAAATGATGAGGAGGATGAAGATGAGGACAACGGCGTGCAGACCAAGAAAGTTATGTGGAAGGAAGCTCATAAAGGATTGCAGACTTTCATGAGATTTGCCAAGCAGTGTTCACAAAGGATTGCACTTTCATGAGATTTGCCAAACAATGTTCACAAAGGATTGCAGACTTTCATGAAATGTGCCAAGCAATGTTCACAAAGGATTGCAGACTTTCATGAAATTTGCCAAGCACATGATGTTATGAAACTTCATTGTGTACACAGTCTATGTCAGCACATGATGTTATGAAACTTCATTGTGTACACAGTCTATGTCAGCACATGATGTTATGAAACTTCATTCTGTACACAGTGGATTTTTAAAGCTCTAGCAACAATCTTGTAAGCAGGCAGACATCTGAGGATATGTCATGTCGTTACACTAATAAATTCACAACTATCATATGATAACATGTACTTTAATTTTTCTTTGCAGTTTAAATTTGATTTTGTAAAATATAAAATTATGTGTATGTGTTTTTAATTTTAAAAAATCCACATGATTTTTGATGTTATGTACTTGATTATGGCTGGTTGATCGAAAAACATGACTAATGGACTTTGCATGCTGCAATTTCTACAGATAGTATTACAAAATATGAACCGGAAAGTTCTTGAAATATATATTATCGGGCAAAATCTCGTATCTGAAATTGCTGAAGTCCCATTGTTGCTGGCTAAGAGAGATTGTACTGTACTCTGTTTTACTGTAATATAATTTGTCATAAACTCTGTTTTACTGTAATATAATTTGTCATAAACTCTGTTTTACTGTAATATAACTTGTCATAAACTCTGTTTTACTGTAATATAATTTGTCATAAACTCTGTTTTACTGTAATATAATTTGTCATAAACTTTGTTTTACTGTAATATAATTTGTCATAAACTTTGTTTTACTGTAATATAATTTGTCATAAACTTTGTTTTACTGTAATATAACTTGTCATAAACTCTGTTTTACTGTAATATAATTTGTCATAAACTCTGTTTTACTGTAATATAATTTGTCATAAACTCTGTTTTACTGTAATATAACTTGTCATAAACTCTGTTTTACTGTAATATAACTTGTCATAAACTCTGTTTTACTGTAATATAATTTGTCATAAACTCTGTTTTACTGTAATATAACTTGTCATAAACTCTGTTTTACTGTAATATAATTTGTCATAAACTCTGTTTTACTGTAATATAATTTGTCATAAACTCTGTTTTACTGTAATATAACTTGTCATAAACTCTGTTTTACTGTAATATAACTTGTCATAAACTCTGTTTTACTGTAATATAAAAAGTGAAAGCTAAAATTCCTGTTTCCATGCCAGTAAGGCATGTCATGACCTTCAGCACATGAAAGTGTGATGTGATCAATAGCAGGCCTGGGTGCATTTGCCTCCAAGATTTTTCTGGCAGCCATTTTTGGAGGGTGGGTGAATCCCCAGGCCTTTCTGGGACTTGATCTTTTACCACAGGATCAGTAAACTGAGTGCCTAACCACTCAGCTAACCAGAACACTTTACTATAATATAACTTAACAATACTTTGTTCTACTATTATATAGCTTGTCATAATACTTGTTTTAATATAATATAACTTGTCACAATAATTTGTTTTACTATATTATAATTTGTCATAATACTTTGTTTTACTATAACTTATTACAGTACTTTGTTTTACTATAATATAACTTTAGGAAAAATAGAGAATGCACAGATGCAGTATTTGCCTTCAGACAGTTGTCAGAGAAAGCGATCGAATTTAATAACGCCCTTTACTTGGCTTTTGTTGACCAAGAAAAAGCATTTGACAGAGTGGACAGGAACAAAATCTGGAAAGTCCTAAAACAATATGGGGTTACCAATCATCTAATAAATCTGTGTAAGAGTCTGTACAACAATGGAAGTGGCATCATCAGAGCAATAGGGGGACATTCTGAACCCTTTATTATTAAATCTGGTGTTTGGTAAGGTTGCATCTTATCACCGCTGCTATTTATAATATACATCAATAACATCTAAGAGAAGCTGGACTGATAAGGACAGCAAAAAAATCAACAAAATGAAACAGAACAAACAGAGGACGACATAACCACAAACGGACTATTATTTGCAGATGGCCAAGCTCTAGTTGCCGACTCAGAAGAAGGCTTGCAAGATCACATTAATAGAATGAATGATGCATGCAAAGAACATAATATGAAAATTAGCCTAAGCAAAACAGAAGTCACGACCATCACAAGAGTAGACAAACCAATAAACATTACACTGGAAAACCATACTATGAAGCAAGTAACACATTTCAAATACCTTGGAAGCATTTTGTCAACAAAAAGAAAAATAGACATAGAGATCGAAAACAGATGTAACAAAGTGAACCAACTTATTGGGCAAATGGCTCCCATACTAAACAACAAGCATGTCTCACTGGAAACCAAAAGAACTGTCTATAAGACAATCTTCATGCCAACTTTGTGCTACCAATGCCAGGCATGGATGCTGACAGCAAAAGACAAAAGGAAAATTACAACTGAAATGAGATTCTTGAGAAGAATTCTTGGAACATCAAGAATGGACAGAATCAGAAATGATGTCATTAGAAATAAAGTAGGAGTTGAACCCGTTCTGAACTGTATACAAAAACAGCAAATAAAATGGTTTGGTCACGTATCATGGCTACCAACAGAACATGTACCACAGAGAGCAATGTTTTACAGACCACACAAAGGCAGAGGAAGGGACCACCCATGCAAACGATGGACCGATGGTATAGCAGAGTCCCTGAACATCTCAATGTACAAAACCAACAGGCGAGACATTGGGAGACAATTGCACTTCACCTCTACACCTAACAGTAAATGAGGAAGGACAAGACAAGACATAACTTGTCATAAAATTTAGCTCTACTTAAATTATTATAATACTTATCTCTACTTTAGTATAAATTGTCATAATACTTATCCCTACTTTAGTGTAACTTGTCATAAAATTTAGCTCTGCTTTAGTATAATTTGTTATAATACCTATCTCTACTTTAGTATAAATTGTCATAATACTTATCTCTACTTTAATGTAACCTGCCATAAAATTTAGCTCTACTTTAGTATAACTTGTCATAATACTTATCCCTACTTTAGTGTTACTTGCCATAAAATTTAGTTCTACTTTAGTGTAACTCTTCATAAAATTTAGCTCTACTTTAGTATAACTTGTCATAAAACTCTTCTTTATTTTAGTATCTCATATCTTATATCCTTCCCGTGCCGTTAAAGTCACATAGGGCTCGCAAAGTAGTTCGCCAATTTTTCCTGTCTTCGGCGAGTCTTTCAACCTCATCAAAGGATTTTATGCCTGTTAATTTGGCCTCTCTTAATAATGTCCTCTTCAGAGTTTCACGTGGTCTGCCTCTTTTTCTTCGGCCTGTTGTGTTCCACTTGATAGCTTGTTTTGGGATTCTCTGATCATTTCTTCTCATCAAGTGACCAACATATGTCCATCTCCTTTTCCTGATCACCCATGAGACTGGTTGTTGTTCAGTCATCTGTCTTATCTCTGCATTGTTCTTGAATTCATTCCACTTGATGGATTATACTATTTTAGTATAATTAGTCATAAAACTCTTCTCTATGTTTGAGATCCCAGTTATCTGAGACTTTTGTCTTTTCTGTCCAATTATTTGGTGTTCCTGACAATGGATTTTATTTTAGGTACTGGCAGGTGCTGATGCCATGCTTGTGTTTAGATCTTGGTCTTTGATATTTTCCCTCAGTGGTAACTTTTTATTGTGCCGTCACATTAGACTGTCCATGATTTATTCTCTTGGTCTTCCCCTGCCTCTCTTCCCATTTATCTTTCCTGCTGTTTTGATGTTTGCAAGCCCTCCCCTTCTCATTATGTATTCAGTGAATGGTGAATCTCTCCTCTTTTGTTTCTAATTCCTAGTCCATCTTGCCAGTAGCTTCACTGTCTTGTTCAGTCCCTACTTTTGTGTTTAAATCACCCAGCACAAAGTTTACTTCCATGGTTTGCACTGTTTCATTGCCATGTCCAGATTGTTGTAAAATTCTTTTATCTCATCATCAGAGCTTTCTGAAGTTGGTGCATATACTTGGATGAGTTTTGTGTCTATTGGGTGGCCCTGTAATTTAACCATTAAAACTCTGTCTGATATGTACCCGAAACCTTTCACAGTTCTTGCTGTCTTCTTATCCAGTAGTATGCCAGCTCCATTTCTACACTGGTTTCCCCCAGAATATATTATTTTGAAGTCTTTATAATCTCTGCTTCCTTCTCCAGTCCATCTCATTTCACATAAACTAAGGATGTTAATTTCCATTATTTTCATTTCTTGTTCGATGTTTTCCAGTTTTCCAAGTTCTGTTAATGTTCTAATGTTCCATGTTGCAATTACTGTGGTGTTGCTTGTGTTTTCTTTGTGTACAGTAGTTGGATGATGATCTGGTATCACCTGTCACACGTGATGGTCCCTACTGGATGAGGTGGTTCCACTGGAACCCCCATTAACGTCGTTATGATTCAAAGAATTGTGAATTGTCCTGATTGTTCTCGGGAGAATACAGTGTTGGTTTCCCCTTGCCTTCCACCGGTTTGTTTATGGTTTACTCCACTAGCCTTTGACTCTGGCCAGAGCCTACCCTACAAGGCAGCGGGGGTTTGAAATCAGAGTTTTCTTTCTCCTAGATGAGCTGCCAACCAAGACTAACCAGTCTCATCTACCCGAAGTGTTTGGTTTTCAGGCGCCAGATACTCGCCTTTCACCCTTTCTCCTGTCATTTTAAACAATTCTGCCAGGAGAAGGCCAGGAGCTGGACTTGGACTGTCAGAGGCTATTTGAGACGCACACCTTGGAGGCATTTAATTGACTTGGAGAGCTTATCCTCCACCCCAACCTCCGGCTATTACAGTCCTTAGAATCAAAAGAGGAGAGATGTTGATTGAGTTGGCAGAAAAGAATAAAATGAGAATAGGAAATACTTGGTTTCAGTAACACTCTAGGTGACTATGGACATGGAAAAGCCCAAATGATAACATATGTAACCAGATAGAGTACATTATGATCAACAGAAGATTCAGGAACTCACTAATATCCGTGAAAACAAGACCAAGCACAGATTGCAACAGTGACCACATCCTAGTCGTAGGAAAAATGAGAATCAGGCTAAAGAAGTTAAAAGTGGCAGCTAAAAACAAAGAACTAGATAGAGAGCCATTACAGAAATATAAAGCAATACAAGAACAGTATAGGACCATAGCGCATAGTAGATATAATGCTATAGAGAAGATTGAAATAATTGATGAACAATGGAATATGCTTAAAGACTCTATTCAGCAAACATCTATTGAAGTCCTACCTCAAAATAAAAGACATGCTAAACAGAGGTGGATGACAGAAGAAATTTTGCAACTAATGGATTGGAGAAGAATCTTAAGGAAGATAAAGATGAATATGACAAAATAAATAAACAAGACATTTATGCAATAAAGCTAAGGAGGAGTGGCTAAATAAGAAATGTAGTGAAACAGAGACACACCATCATGGAAACACAAGAGATATGTACAAACAAATAAAGGAGTTAACAAAAAAAGGACATAGCACAAGACTGGTTGCCTGAAGTCAAAGGAGGGGCACACAATAATGGACAGAGATGAAATAATGGCACAATGATGTGAATACATTAGAGAACTCTATGAAAACAATAGAAGTGAAATAGATATAAGAAATAATAATAAACGGCCTCCCATATTAAAAGCAGAAGTTGAAGAAGCCATCAAACACATGAAGAACAATAAAGCACCAGGACCAGATAAAATCACCAAGGAAGAATTGGAAGCATTAGGAGAGCTTGACATAGAAATAATTACCAGATTGCTGAATGACATCTATAACAGTAACTATGTCCCATCAGACCTTTTGCAATCAGTTTTCACTGGGCAGGTACAACCTTAACAACTTAAGATATGCAGATGACACAGATCTGATTGCTAAAAGTGAAGGGGAGCTACAGGCTCTTCTGGACGTCGTGGTTCGTGAAAGTAAAAATAAAAGTCTCAGCCTGAACAAAAAGAAGAATGAAGTGACTGTTATCTCAAAGAAAAGAATACCACCAAAATGTAGCATTACCATCGATGGCACAAATCTGAAACAAATTGTTAGATTCAACAATCTATCAACAGGAACAGTTATAATAGCTGATGGGAAATGTCACAGTGACATAAAAAGCAGATGTGCTCAGGCTAAGTCAGCATTCCAGACAATGAGACACTTCTTGTGCAACAGATCCATATCAATGGAAACAAGATTCCGAGTACTTAAATGTTACATCGAGCCAATTTTGTTTTATGGGTGTGAAGCATGGTCTATGAATAAGAGAGTACAACGAAAAATGAAGGCCATGGAAATGTGGTTTATAAGAAGGATGCTGAAGGTACCATGGACAGCTAAGAAAACCAATGAAGAAGTCTTAAGCGAGGCCAGAGTTAAAAAGCAAATTATACCAAAGATCGGAGGCAGACAAGCAAGATTTATGGGACGTTTCCTGAGAAGAGGAAAATTGGAACACACTGTGGCAACTGGAAAAATTGAGGGAAGAAGAGACAGAGGAAGACGGAGAAGTTACTGGATGGGCTGTCAGTGTGGCTAGGAAGAAAGTCACCGGCAGATCTCATAATCAAGTCTAAAGATAGGGAATTGTGGGAAGAAATTATCGCCTGGCATGGCACTTGAATTGAACTGAATTGAATGTTGAATGTTGTTTCCTTATGTGATTTAAAAAGGCTCCTTTCTACTTTCTTCATATGTTTTTGTTTGATTTTCTCTGTGTTGTCTTAGCTGCCCATAGTATTCTTAATATTCTTCTAAGAAGGCAAATCTCTGTTGTCGCTAGTGATCTTTGCTCTGATATGTTCATTATTTGTAACTCACTTTCATAGAGTAGGACTGGCATTGTATAGCATTTTAGAACTCTTTCTCTGACAGTCTTTGACAGTAGTGATCAGCTGTTTCCTGTTACTGACCATAGAGACCAGTTGTTTACTACTGACAATGGTGAGCACCTGATTACTACTGACAATAGTCGCAGGCTGTTTATTTCTGACCATAGTGACCAGCTGTTTACCAATAAAATGATCTTTTGTTCCTCAAAGCCAGCGTGACATATTGTAGTTTTGTATATTCAGCTTCACTCCCATTGTCCAGTATATCGACAACCAGTTTGAGCGGTACCTGAATGATGAAAGTGGACTCAACAGACGACACATAGTGGACAACAGAGTTCACTGTTGTTTCTATTTTGTTAGTCCTTCTGGACATGGGTGAGTGGTCAGTGTATAGTGACAAATCAGAATGTTAAAATATTGAAAATAGGAATGAGTGTGCCATGTGTAGCAGATGTTGTATAAGCAGATGTTGTGTAAGCAGATGTTGTATAAGCAGATGTTGTGTAGCAGATATTGTATAAGCAGATGTTGTGTAAGCAGATGTTGTATCAGCAGGTGTTGTGTAAGCAGATGTTGTATAAGCAGATGTTGTATAAGCAGGTGTTGTGTAAGCAGATGTTGTATAAGCAGGTGTTGTATAAGCAGGTGTTGTGTCAGCAGATGTTGTATAAGCAGATGTTGTGTAAGCAGATGTTGTGTAACCAGATGTTGTGCAAACAGGTGTTATGTAAGCAGATGTTGTATAAACAGATGTTGTGTAAGCAGGTTTTGTGTAAGCAGGTGTTATGTAGGCAGGTACTGTGTAGCAGATGTGTAAACAGGCATTGTGTAGCAGGTGTTATGTAAGCAGGTATTGTGCAGTTTGGTGTTGTGTAAGCAGATATTGTGCAATCTAGTGTTGTGTAAGCAGATGTTGTGTAAGCAGGTATTGTGTAAACAGGCATCATATAGCATGTGTTATGTAAGCATGTGTCGTGCAGCAAGTATTGTGTAAGCAGGTGTTTGATCAGTATATAGAGACCACATAGAAGATAATAGAGGAAAATCTCCAGTGACAGGATGTCGGTGCTAGAGTAACAAATGGTCAGAGACCACATCACTTGACAGTTTGTGTCATCGTTTGAAGTGTGTGCCATTACTTACAGTGTTTGCCTTCACTATGACAATTTATCCCATCACTTGACAGATTGTATCATCACTTGACTTATCCACTCTCTCACATTTTAGCCTAAAGCCTCTGGACATTGCCTTTATGAAAGCTGTGCACCATAAAGTGAATGTTGTCCCCGTGGTAGCCAAGTCAGACACACTTACTCAAGCTGAAGTTGGAGCTCTCAAGAGAAAGGTACAGTCTGTCAGTTTTCTTTCTTCATATTTCACTTGTTAACTTCAAAACAAACAGAACCAGTCCTCCCTTCATTAAGAACAACATTTTGTTGCAGCTGCTGTGTAACTTGTGTAGCCAAAAGACAGAACTGGTTGTGCTGTGTAACTTGTGTAGCCAAAAGACAGAACTGGTTGTGCTGTGTAACTTGTGTAGCCAAAAGACAGAACGGGTGTGCTGTGTAACTTGTGTAGCCAAAAGACAGAACTGGTTGTGCTGTGTAACTTGTGTAGCCAACAGACAGAACTGGTTGTACTGTGTAACCAACCAGACAGAACCAGTCCTCCCATCATTACAGACAGACCTGATCTTCACTTTCTGATACTGATATGTTATTTCACTTATTAAATGACAGAACACAGAATTTTATGGTTAGCCTTAAAAAAAATTGTAGACAAAGTGCTTTAGACAAGTTCAAGTTCCAGGTAAGTTGCTTGTCATTTTTCTGTTTCTCACATCTAAAGTGCTGTGTCTAAAATTTTTCACGTCTAAAGTGCCATGTCTCCAATTTTGTGTTTCTCACACCTAGAGTGCTATGTCTACAATTTTTCTGTTTCTAAAATCTGAAGTGCTATGTGTACAATTTTTCTGTTTCTCATGACTAAAGTGTCTCCAATTTTTCAAAGTGTAACCATACAACACTGTACTCTTTCACTTTACTGTGTGAAAAGCCGATTTTTTCCTGTTGATTGACCTGTTGTGTAACCAGACACACAGAACTTATTCTCACTTTCTGCTACTGATATGGTATTTTGCTTTTTGTTGAAGATACTGGAACAAATTGATGAGAAAGGAATTCGGATCTACCCTCTCCCAGACTGTGACTCGGATGAAGATGAAGAATATAAAGAACAGTGCAAGCAACTCAAGGTTTGTTCTCAAGATTATTTTTCTGCAAGTTTCGTTGGTGTTACTGCTAGTCATGGGTTACTTTTCTGCAAGTTTCGTTGCTGTTACTGCTAGTCATGGGTTACTTTTCTGCAAGTTTTGTTGGTGTTACTGCTAGTCATGTGTTACTTTTTTACCACATGCTATAATTTATTTGTAGTTGTTCTAGAAGTTGTAGATTATTATAAATTTGACTTGCCCAATGTGAGCTAGAAGATATTGATGTCATAGCAAAAAAACACTGGAAATGGATTGGTCATGTGCTCTAAAGAGACTCCAGCAACATTGCTAAAACAGCCACGTGATGGACACCCAAGAGAAAATGAAAGAGAGGCCAAATGAAGGCTTCCAGGAGGAGAACGGTAGAAGCAGAAACAAGGAGCATGCAGCACAGCTGGGGCACAACATAAAGGCTGGGCACAGACTGTGGGAGGTGGGTGCCTCGCAAAATGCCACAAGGTGTACCGGGTGGTGACTGCTCATTGTCGACCATGGATGGATGGATGGATGGATGGACGGATGGACATTTTAAAACTTTAGTAAAGTCCAGTCTTACTAGACTTTTATAGAACTTTAGTGTACAACATTTGCTCCATTAGATTTTTTCCAGCTTTAGTATACAACACATGCACTATCAGACTTTATAGAACTTTGTTGTACAGCATTTATCATACTGGATTTTTATAGAATTTTAGTATATGACATTTGCTGTGTTTGTAGAACTTTGGTTTGGAATGGCATATGGCCAGTGTCATATGCTGATACATATACCATCAGATCTATCCAAGTTGGTTTTCATCACACTGCCACATAAAGTTGAAACAGCAGAATGTGATCAACATCACATACAGCATATAAGTGATATGACAACAACACACACATGTAAATGATGTGACAACATCACACACAACATATAAGAGATGTGACAAAAGTTCTGATATACATCATGATAATTCTAGCAAGGAGTAAAACTACTAGGTCGTAGTGAGCTGAGATATCCAGAAGAGTAAAAAAAACATTTTGTGCAGAAACTAGTAAACACACAGACAGTAAGAGCATTACAGCAGTCAGCTATCATTGACACAAACAGTCAGCTATCCTTGACACAAACAGTCAGCTATGAATGTTTTGCTAACCTGGACAAAGTCAGCTATGTTTGTTTGCCAACCTGGTCACAAGCAGTCAGTTATGATGGTTTTCTAACCTGGTCACAAACAGTCAGCTATGAAGGTTTGCTAACCTTGACACAAGCAGTCAACTGTGGTGGTTTGCTAACCTTGACACAGTCAACTGCAGTGGTTTGCTAACTATGACACAGTCCACTGTGGTGGTTTGCTAACCTTGACACAGTCAATTGTGGTGGTTTGCTAACCTTGACACAGTCCACTGTGGTGGTTTGCTAACCTTGACACAGTCCACTGTGGTGGTTTGCTAACCTTGACACAGTCAATTGTGGTGGTTTGCTAACCTTGGCACAGTCAACTGTAGTGGTTTGTTAACCTTGACATGGTCGGCTATGGTGGTTCACTAACCTTGACACAGGCAATCGGCTGTGGATCACTGACCATGCTACTCATGTAGTATGCCTACAGGCCATAGTAGCCAAATTAAACATGTATACCAAAGTGAGTTATCTGTGACTCAGGTCACAAATAGGAAAAGAAAAAGTTTGTTTTTTATGGCAGAAAGAAGATACTGTCATAGTTTTTTATGATAGGAAGAAGATACTATCAAACTTCTTTATGGCAGGAAGAAAATACTCTCATAGTTTTTTATGACAGAAAGTAGATAATGTCATAGGTTTTTTAATGGCAGAAAGAAGATACTTTCATACTTTTTATGCAGAAATAAGATACTTTCATACTTTTTTATGCAGAAATAAGACACTTTCATAATTATTATATGCAGAAAGAAGATACTTTCATAATTTTTATGACAGAAAGAAGATATTTTCATACTTTTTTAATGCAGAAAGAAGATACTTTCATACATTTTTATGCAGAAAGAAGATACTTTCATACTTTTTATGACAGAAAGAAGATACTTTTATAATTTTTATGACAGAAAGAAGATATTTTCATACTTTTTATGACAGAAAGAAGATACTTTCATACTATTTTTGACAGAAAGAAGATATTTTCATACTTTTTATGACAAAAAAAAAGATATTTTCATACTCTTTATGACAAAAAAAGATACTTTCATACTTTTTATGACAGCAAGAAGATATGAAAGAATGTTCATAACCCTGAGAAAAATAAAGTGATACTGCTACATGGAGGCAGTCTTGCTGTAAGTTTGTGTTGATAGTTATGTTTGTGCTGATAGTTACATTTGTGCTGATAGTTAAGTTTGTGCTGATAGTTATGTTTGTGCAGACACTTAAGTTTGTGCTGATAGTTAGCTGTGTAACAGATTGTGAAACTTGAAGAACAATTTACACTGAAACTTGTATAGGACAATATTCTTATCAGACACATAAAGGATAGCATTATGACAAATGTTGTAAGCTTACCACACCACACATATACAACTTGTGCAATAAGCTATCACATAAGCAAACACTTGGCGTTGTGCAGGAAGGTATCACATAAACTAGAGTTGTGCAATAAACTATCACACATGCTAGAGTAGTGCAATAAACTATCACACATGCTAGAGTTGTGCAATAAACTATCACATATGCTAGAGTTGTGCAATAAACTATCACATAAGCTAGAGTTGTGCAATAAACTATCACAGAAGTTACACTTGGAGTTGTGCGGTAAACTTGAGTTGTGCAATAAGCTATCAGATAAGCTAGAGTTGTGCAAGGAACTATCACATTAGCTAACTCTTGGAGTTGTGCAAAAAGCTATCAAATAAGCTAATACATGGAGTTTGTTTTCTTTCATTTCTTCTATAGAATGCAGTCCCTTTTGCAGTAATAGGAGCTAATACAGTTATTGAGGTGAAGGGGAGAAAAATCAGAGGTCGTATGTACCCATGGGGCGTGGTTGAGGTCGAGAGCCCAGAACACTGTGATTTCATCAAGTTACGGACAATGTTGATGTAAGTTGTGTGTCATCATCAAGTTATGGACAATGTTGATGTAAGTTGTGTGTCTTCATCAGCTTGTGGACAATGTTGATGTAAGTTTTTTGTGTGTCTTCATCAAGTTATGGACAATGTTGATGTAAGTTGTGTGTCTTCATCAGCTTGTGGACAATGTTGATGTAAGTTTTATGTGTGTCTTCATCATCTTGTGGACAATGTTGATGTAAGTTGTGTGTCTTCATCAGCTTGTGGACAATGTTGATGTAAGCTGTGTGTCTTCATCAGCTTGTGGACAATGTTGATGTAAGTTGTGTGTCTTCATCAGCTTGTGGAAAATGTTGACGTAAGTTTTATGTGTGTCTTCATCATCTTGTGGACAATGTTGATGTAAGTTGTGTGTCTTCATCAGCTTGTGGACAATGTTGTTGTAAGTTGTGTGTCTTCATCAGCTTGTGGACAATGTTGATATAAGTTTTATGTGTGTCTTCATCATCTTGTGGACAATGTTGATGTAAGTTTTATGTGTGTCTTTATCAGCTTGTGGACAATGTTGAAGTAAGTTGTGTGTCTTCATCAGCTTGTAGACAATGTTGTTGTAAGTTGTGTGTCTTCATCAGCTTGTGGACAATGTTGATGTAAGTTGTGTGTCTTCATCAGCTTGTAGACAGTGTTGATGTAAGTTTTATGTGTGTCTTCATCAGCTTGTGGACAATGTTGATGTAAGTTTTATGTGTGTCTTCATCAGCTTGTAGACAATGTTGATGTAAGTTTTATGTGTGTCTTCATCAGCTTGTGGACAATGTTGATGTAAGTTGTGTGTCTTCATCAGCTTGTGGACAATGTTGATGTAAGTTTTATGTGTGTCTTCATCAAGTTACGAACAATGTTGATGTAAGTTGTGTGTCTTCATCAGCTTGTGGACAATGTTGATGTAAGCTGTGTGTCTTCATCAGCTTGTGGACAATGTTGATGTAAGTTGTGTGTCTTCATCAGCTTGTGGAAAATGTTGATGTAAGTTTTATGTGTGTCTTCATCATCTTGTGGACAATGTTGATGTAAGTTGTGTGTCTTCATCAGCTTGTGGACAATGTTGATGTAAGTTGTGTGTCTTCATCAGCTTGTGGACAATGTTGATATAAGTTTTATGTGTGTCTTCATCATCTTGTGGACAATGTTGATGTAAGTTTTATGTGTGTCTTTATCAGCTTGTGGACAATGTTGAAGTAAGTTGTGTGTCTTCATCAGCTTGTAGACAATGTTGTTGTAAGTTGTGTGTCTTCATCAGCTTGTGGACAATGTTGATGTAAGTTGTATGTCTTCATCAGCTTGTAGACAGTGTTGATGTAAGTTTTATGTGTGTCTTCATCAGCTTGTGGACAATGTTGATGTAAGTTTTATGTGTGTCTTCATCAGCTTGTAGACAATGTTGATGTAAGTTTTATGTGTGTCTTCATCATCTTGTGGACAATGTTGATGTAAGTTGTGTGTCTTCATCAGCTTGTGGACAATGTTGATGTAAGTTTTATGTGTGTCTTCATCAAGTTACGGACAATGTTGATGTAAGTTGTGTGTCTTCATCAGCTTGTGGACAATGTTGATGTAAGCTGTGTGTCTTCATCAGCTTGTGGACAATGTTGATGTAAGTTGTGTGTCTTCATCAGCTTGTGGAAAATGTTGATGTAAGTTTTATGTGTGTCTTCATCATCTTGTGGACAATGTTGATGTAAGTTGTGTGTCTTCATCAGCTTGTGGACAATGTTGATGTAAGTTGTGTGTCTTCATCAGCTTGTGGACAATGTTGATATAAGTTTTATGTGTGTCTTTATCAGCTTGTGGACAATGTTGAAGTAAGTTGTGTGTCTTCATCAGCTTGTGGACAATGTTGTTGTAAGTTGTGTGTCTTCATCAGCTTGTGGACAATGTTGATGTAAGTTGTGTGTCTTCATCAGCTTGTAGACAGTGTTGATGTAAGTTTTATGTGTGTCTTCATCAGCTTGTGGACAATGTTGATGTAAGTTTTATGTGTGTCTTCATCAGCTTGTAGACAATGTTGATGTAAGTTTTATGTGTGTCTTCATCAGCTTGTGGACAATATTGATGTAAGTTGTGTGTCTTCATCAAGTTATGGACAATGTTGATATAAGTTTTATGTGTGTCTTCATCATCTTGTGGACAATGTTGAAGTAAGTTGTGTGTCTTCATCAGCTTGTGGACAATGTTGTTGTAAGTTGTGTGTTTTCATCAGCTTGTGGACAATGTTGATGTAAGTTGTGTGTCTTCATCAGCTTGTGGACAATGTTGATGTAAGTTTTATGTGTGTCTTCATCAGCTTGTGGACAATGTTGATGTAAGTTTTATGTGTGTCTTCATCAGCTTGTGGACAATGTTGATGTAAGTTTTATGTGTGTCTTCATCAGCTTGTGGACAATGTTGATGTAAGTTTTATGTGTGTCTTCATCAGCTTGTAGACAGTGTTGATGTAAGTTTTATGTGTGTCTTCATCAGCTTGTGGACAATGTTGATGTAAGTTTTATGTGTGTCTTCATCAGCTTGTGGACAATGTTGATGTAAGTTTTATGTGTGTCTTCATCAGCTTGTAGACAATGTTGATGTAAGTTTTATGTGTGTCTTCATCAGCTTGTGGAAAATGTTGATGTAAGTTTTATGTGTGTCTTCATCAGCTTGTAGACAATGTTGATGTAAGTTTTATGTGTGTCTTCATCAGCTTGTGGACAATGTTGTTGTAAATTGTGTGTCTTCATCAGCTTGTGGACAATGTTGATGTAAGTTTTATGTGTGTCTTCATCAGCTTGTGGACAATGTTGATGTAAGTTGTGTGTCTTCATCAGCTTGTGGACAATGTTGATATAAGTTTTATGTGTGTCTTCATTAGCTTGTGGACAATGTTGATGTAAGTTTTATGTGTGTCTTCATCAGCTTGTGGACAATGTTGATGTAAGATGTGTGTCTTCATCAGCTTGTGGACAATGTTGATGTAAGTTGTGTGTCTTCATCAGCTTGTGGACAATGTTGATGTAAGTTGTGTTACTTCATCAAGCTGTGGGCAGTGTTGATGTTAGCTGTGTGTGTTCATCAAGTTATTGACAAACTTGATTAACTTGTGCCTTCATCAAGTTATGGACACTGTGGATATAATTGTGTATGTCCAACAAAAGAAGTAAAATTATAATTGTCCTGTTTCAGTACCCACATGCAAGACTTGCAGGAAGTGACCCAGGAAGTTCATTATGAAAACTTTCGAGCTGAGAAGCTTGCTAGTATTAACAGCCAGTCTACACCTGGGTAAGTTTTTATCTGTTATAGTCAAGCCCTGGGTAAGTTTTTATCTGTTATAGTCAAGTCCTGGGTAAGTTTTTATCTGTTATAGTCAAGTCCTGAGTAAGTTTTTATCTGTTATAGTCAAGTCCTGGGTAAGTTTTTATCTGTTATAGTCAAGTTCTGGGTATGTTTTTATCTGTTATAGTCAAGTCCTTAGTAAGTTTTTATCTGTTTTAGTCATCCTGGTACATTTTTAGCTGTTATAATCATGTCCTAGGTGAATTTTTATCTGTGCTATAGTCAGGTCCTTTTTAAGTTTTTATGTTTGTTATTGTCTAGTCATGTGTATGTTTCTTTGTTAAGGTCAAGTGTGTGTGTGTGTGTGTGTGTGTCTGTCTGTTTGTCTTTCTGTCTGTCTGTTTGTCTGTCTGGTCTGTCTGTCTGTCTGGTGTGGTCTTTCTGTCTGTGTCTGATCTGGTCGGTCTGTCTGTCTGTCTGTCTGTCTGTCTGTCTGTCTGTTCTAACCATGTCATTGGTAATTATGTATATTTGTTATAGTCAAGTCTTGGGTAATTATGTACCTGTGTTAAAGCCAAGTCCTGGGTAAGTTTTTATCTGTTATAGTCAAGCCCTGGGTAAGTTTTTATCTGTTATAGTCAAGTCCTGGGTAAGTTTTTATCTGTTATAGTCAAGTCCTGAGTAAGTTTTTATCTGTTATAGTCAAGTCCTGGGTAAGTTTTTATCTGTTATAGTCAAGTTCTGGGTATGTTTTTATCTGTTATAGTCAAGTCCTTAGTAAGTTTTTATCTGTTTTAGTCATCCTGGTACATTTTTAGCTGTTATAATCATGTCCTAGGTGAATTTTTATCTGTGCTATAGTCAGGTCCTTTTTAAGTTTTTATGTTTGTTATTGTCTAGTCATGTGTATGTTTCTTTGTTAAGGTCAAGTGTGTGTGTGTGTGTGTGTGTGTGTCTGTCTGTTTGTCTTTCTGTCTGTCTGTTTGTCTGTCTGGTCTGTCTGTCTGTCTGGTGTGGTCTTTCTGTCTGTGTCTGATCTGGTCGGTCTGTCTGTCTGTCTGTCTGTCTGTCTGTCTGTCTGTCTGTTCTAACCATGTCATTGGTAATTATGTATATTTGTTATAGTCAAGTCTTGGGTAATTATGTACCTGTGTTAAAGCCAAGTCCTGGGTATGTGTGTATCTTTATTATGGTCAAGTCCTAGGTAAGAATGAGTCTTTTGTTATAGCAAAGTCCTAGGTAAGAATGAATCTTTTGTTATAGCAAAGTCCTAGGTAAGAATGAATCTTTTGTTATAGCAAAGTCCTAGGTAAGAATAAACCTTTTGTTATAGCCAAACTGATATTTTGCCTGATCATTCTTAAGAAGCTCTGGACTTTTGTGTTGGTGCCCTCTTCAGCTTCTGATGTCCTGGACTGTTGTCTTTCACTTCTATACAAAATATTTGTGATAATGGATAGAGTAGTGATCTTCACTTCTACACAAAATGCTTCAAACTTTTAAAAACAACAACATAGTTAATATATAATTGTTCCCATTGTCTCTGTGCAGTAAAGTGCAGGCTTCATCAGCCAGGACAGCTGGAGCTGGGGATATCTCAGACAAGGAGAGAGAACTCCAACAAAAAAAAGAAGAGGTAACAAATGTTTTAATCACATCAGACTTGCATAGGATAACATTCTTGTCCCACTGAGACCTGTGTAGGACAAAATTATTGTCACACTGAGATCTGTGTAGGACAACATTATTGTCACATCCAGACACATATAGAACAGCAATATGACAAATATTGTAAGCTTGCAACACTAACAGATATCTTACACTTATACTCAATTTTTCAAATGCGTCTATCAGATTAGTACCAAGTATCATTCAGACATTATTATCTAAATGAAACATTGCTATCTAAAATCTTCACATGTCAGATTTCCATGTCCATGTGTTAGGTAAACAGATTTGCTGTCAGCTTTGTGAGGTTTTAGTCTCACTTTTAGAGGACAAGTCTTGAGTTTACAGATTTGAATTAGCTTACTTGTTGATTATTTGAATTAGCTTACTCGTTGATTATTTGAATTAGCTTACTTGTTGATTATTTGAATTTGTTTGTTTTCATAAGAAATGATTTCATGTTTGTTCAGTTGCAAAGGATGCAGGAACAACTAGCACATATGCAGGCTGAGATTGAGGCCAAGAAATCACAGCATGTAAACAATGGAGATCTGAAAACATAGAATCTCAGACTTGTTATTTGGTGAGTTTACAAGTTCAGTTTGTTGAGCTGTATCATAATACTAGCTGATTACCTGGCGTTGCTTGGGAATTTATTAATTATTAATGCTGCAGGGTGGATTTGAGATCGCCATGTTTCTCCCATGGACAACCTTATGTTGCTTGCTCAAGGGTGGATTCACCTAGGTGAATTTTTATCTGTGCTATAGTCAGGTCCTTTTTAAGTTTTTATGTTTGTTATTGTCTAGTCATGTGTATGTTTCTTTGTTAAGGTCAAGTGTGTGTGTGTGTGTGTGTGTGTCTGTCTGTTTGTCTTTCTGTCTGTCTGTCTGTCTGTCTGTCTGTCTGTTTGTCTGTCTGGTCTGTCTGTCTGTTTGTCTGTCTGGTCTGTCTGTCTGTTTGTCTTTCTGTCTGTCTGTCTGTCTGTCTGTCTGTTCTAACCATGTCATTGGTAATTATGTATATTTGTTATAGTCAAGTCTTGGGTAATTATGTACCTGTGTTAAAGCCAAGTCCTGGGTATGTGTGTATCTTTATTATGGTCAAGTCCTAGGTAAGAATGAGTCTTTTGTTATAGCAAAGTCCTAGGTAAGAATGAATCTTTTGTTATAGCAAAGTCCTAGGTAAGAATGAATCTTTTGTTATAGCAAAGTCCTAGGTAAGAATAAACCTTTTGTTATAGCCAAACTGATATTTTGCCTGATCATTCTTAAGAAGCTCTGGACTTTTGTGTTGGTGCCCTCTTCAGCTTCTGATGTCCTGGACTGTTGTCTTTCACTTCTATACAAAATATTTGTGATAATGGATAGAGTAGTGATCTTCACTTCTACACAAAATGCTTCAAACTTTTAAAAACAACAACATAGTTAATATATAATTGTTCCCATTGTCTCTGTGCAGTAAAGTGCAGGCTTCATCAGCCAGGACAGCTGGAGCTGGGGATATCTCAGACAAGGAGAGAGAACTCCAACAAAAAAAAGAAGAGGTAACAAATGTTTTAATCACATCAGACTTGCATAGGATAACATTCTTGTCCCACTGAGACCTGTGTAGGACAAAATTATTGTCACACTGAGATCTGTGTAGGACAACATTATTGTCACATCCAGACACATATAGAACAGCAATATGACAAATATTGTAAGCTTGCAACACTAACAGATATCTTACACTTATACTCAATTTTTCAAATGCGTCTATCAGATTAGTACCAAGTATCATTCAGACATTATTATCTAAATGAAACATTGCTATCTAAAATCTTCACATGTCAGATTTCCATGTCCATGTGTTAGGTAAACAGATTTGCTGTCAGCTTTGTGAGGTTTTAGTCTCACTTTTAGAGGACAAGTCTTGAGTTTACAGATTTGAATTAGCTTACTTGTTGATTATTTGAATTAGCTTACTCGTTGATTATTTGAATTAGCTTACTTGTTGATTATTTGAATTTGTTTGTTTTCATAAGAAATGATTTCATGTTTGTTCAGTTGCAAAGGATGCAGGAACAACTAGCACATATGCAGGCTGAGATTGAGGCCAAGAAATCACAGCATGTAAACAATGGAGATCTGAAAACATAGAATCTCAGACTTGTTATTTGGTGAGTTTACAAGTTCAGTTTGTTGAGCTGTATCATAATACTAGCTGATTACCTGGCGTTGCTTGGGAATTTATTAATTATTAATGCTGCAGGGTGGATTTGAGATCGCCATGTTTCTCCCATGGACAACCTTATGTTGCTTGCTCAAGGGTGGATTCACCCACGAAATTATTTATTCTTGCTCCTGGAGGTAAAACTAAAAATGTTGTATGTTTTGAGTTAAATTAATATTATAGTGAATTTGTAAAAGACTTTCCTCTACAATGTGTAGACTGCCCCTGTGACTTGTTGATCATGATCAAGAACACAAGTCTCACTGGAAATTGCAATCTCTTAAAATTAAAAGGGAGATCCATCAGAATGAGTGGTACCCATGGGATAAAAACTGCTTCACCCTCTCCCTATCCTGTTAAGATAGTTGCTTCAACTACATTGCCCGCATCCACTTTATACACAGCCTTGTGCCATTGCAAAGTTTTGGTGTATCAAGGTTCTGTAGTAAAATAATTGAAGATCCCACTCTAATTTTCACCCCCCCCCCCCCATCCTGATGGGGGCTGAACTTGGATGTAAACGGCATTGGGAGTGTCACTACTCATCTCAGCGACCCTGAAAACTATGGAATCAACACTAATCTCAGTCGTTTTCTATTACTTTTACATGTCAGTCCCATCTCACCTCTCTCTCATCCTCCCCCCTACACAATGCCAATGGGGGCTGACTAAGAGATCATCAAAATTATTTGGAATTGCCATCATCATCATCATCATCATCATCATCATCATCATCATCATCACCTTTCACTCCCTTGAGAGCATAGGCCATGGATAAAGGCTCTCCAGTCATCCCTGTTCTTGGAATTATTCTCTGCTTCCTATCATGTGTATCCCTTGTCTCTGAGCACTGTCATAATTTCTCTTCTCCAAGTAAGTCTAGGTCTTCCTGTTTTTGATTTCCTTCAGGATTCCATGTCAGTGCTTGTCTTGCTATGCTGGTATTGGGTTTCCTCAGAGTGTGGCCAATCCACTGGTTTTCCTCTTCATGTTCTCGTAACACTCCAGTTTTTTACAGGAAACAGGTCATTGGCCTATCTCCCAATCTCCTTAGTCACCTCTTATGACATACGTGGAAGGTTGCGGTGGTCCTATTCTTTTCTCCCTGGACTTCGATCTGGGCCTTGATAACCACACGGAATTTGCCATGGGAGACTACAAATGCTGCTCTTAGACCAGCAGTGCTCTATTTCAAGATTATCTCCCTTAGACCAATTTTTTCCTCTTTGAATTTAGTGTAGAAGACCTCCATCCCTTCATACCCCCATCCACAGGGATGGTAGGGGTTTCATACCTCACAGTACATTTTTCCAGATTGTAAGTCATATGTGTGGGCTCACCTGGGCAAGAGCAGAAAAAAAAGGCAAAGGACAGGCATTTGTGGAAAACCCTTGCGGAACCCCCATGTGCCCTGGGCACTTAGGTTCAGAGAAAGAGAGAGAGAGAGATGTGTACCAAGTTTGGTTGAAACTGCTCCAGGCATTACAGAGTTATACTGGAACATACACACACATCTATATATATATATATATATATATATATATAAAGCTTAGTTTGTTGAGTTATATCATAATGTTAAGTTCTGTTTGTTGAGTCATGTTATTCCTTGTTCTCTTTTCCTTTTTATTCTGTCTATTCTTGAACTATTCTAGACATTAATTTTCATTCTTAGAATCCAGGTTGTCATCTCAACAGATTTTTGCACTTGCTGATAATTTCTACATTTACACTTGCTGAGTAGTTGTACATTTACACTTGCTGAGAAATTCTATATTTACACTTCAGTCCCTGGTTAGCCAGCAAGTGAAGGACACTGAGTTCAGTCCCTGGTTAGCCAGCAAGTGAAGGACACTGAGTTCAGTCCCTGGTTAGCCATCAAGTGAAGGACACTGAGTTCAGTCCCTGGTTAGTCAGCAAGTGAAGGACACTGAGTTCAGTCCCTGGTTAGCCAAAAAGTGAAGGACACTGAGTTCAGTCCCTGGTTAGCCAGCTATTGGAGGACTAACACCAAGTTCAGTCCCTGGTTAGCCAGCTATTGGAGGACTCACACCAAGTTCAGTCCCTGTACAAAATACAGTGTAATCTGACTTGCATGCATATTTTTTGGGGGGCAGTTGTCATGAACACCAGCACATCGTCTACCTATTTTCACAGCTATAGGCACTGATAGTAGGTCACAACCTTTGTATTGGATATTTTACTGTTGACTGTAGTACTTTTCCTTTCCTCTCCTGAGATATATAAATGTTGACAGAATTTTTTAATATGTAAAATGCTGACATCTACAGTAGCCACATACATAACATCACCAATATATCCTGCATAATGTGTAAAGTGTACAAAAAGTCATATGGCTTATACATTTTGTGCAAAAATTATGTGCTTCATAAAATGTGTACAGTCTTGTCTCATATAGTGTGTACACAAAATCTTGTGGCTTGTACAGTGTGGTGAAAGAGATATTTTAACACAGCTGGCCATGGCTCTGTAGATGTGAGAGTCAGGTTATGGTTGCATAGATGTGAGAGTCTGGTTATGGCTGTGTAGATGTGAGAGTCTGGTTATGGCTGCATAGATGTGAGAGTCTGGTTATGGCTGTGTAGATTTGAGAGTCTGGTTATGGCTGCATAGATGTGAGAGTCTGGTTATGGCTGCATAGATGTGAGAGTCTGGTTATGGCTGTGTAGATATGAGAGTCTGGTTATGGCTTCATAGATGTGAGAGCTGGCATAGCTACATAGATGTGAGAGCTGGCATAGCTGCATAGATGTGAGAGCTGGCATAGCTACATAGATGTGAGAGCTGGCATAGCTACATAGATGTGAGAGCTGGCATAGCTACATAGATGTGAGAGCTGGCATAGCTACATAGATGTGAGAGCTGGCATAGCTACATAGATGTGAGAGCCGGCATAGCTGCATAGATGTGAGAGTCTGGTTATGGCTGCATAGATGTGAGAGCTGGCATAACTACATAGATGTGAGAGCTGGCGTAACTACATAGATGTGAGAGCTGGCATAACTACATAGATGTGAGAGCTGGCATAACTACATAGATGTGAGAGCTGGCATAGCTACATAGATGTGAGAGCTGGTAGCTGCATAAATGTGAGAGCCGGCATAGCTACATAGATGTGAGAGCTGGCATAGCTGCATAGATGTGAGAGCTGGCATAGCTACATAGATGTGAGAGCTGGCATAGCTACATAGATGTGAGAGCTGGCATAGCTGCATAGATGTGAGAGCTGGCATACCTACATAGATGTGAGAGCTGGCATACCTACATAGATGTGAGAGCTGGCATAGCTGCATAGATGTGAGAGTCTGGTTATGGCTGCATAGATGTGAGAGTCTGGTTATGGCTGCATAGATGTGAGAGTCTGATTATGGCTGCATAGATGTGAGAGTCTGGTTATGGCTGTGTAGATATGAGAGTCTGGCTATGGCTGCATAAATGTGGTTATGGCTGCATAGATGTGAGAGTCTGGTTATGGCCACATAGATATGAGAGCTGGCATGGCTGCGTAGATGTGAGAGCTGATGAAACTGTTTTACTGCAGATTTTAGAAGATCAGAATTAGTTGAGGTAGAATCAGCTAGCAAAACCTGAAATATGGATGCTCTCAGCTTGTGTTTGTGGAAGAAATTTGCTTTCAGCTTGTGTCTGTGGAGAGAAGTTGCTCTCAGCTTGTGTCCGTGGAAAGAAGTTGCTCTCAGCTTGTGTCTATGGAGAGAAGTTGCTCTCAGCTTGTGTCTGTGGAGAGAAGTTGCAATTAGTCTGTGCCTATGGACAGGTTTTCTTGGAGTGGTATAACCAGCCGCAATAAAATGTTTAACCAAGCACAGTAAAAGTATTTAAAGCATTTACATAACAAGAAATAAGAGCTAACCTTTCCCACAATACTCTGAGACAAGATAAACCAGAAAATTGGTTGATGTTTGAGCTAATCAGTTTCAGTATATTAAAAAAAAAGACACAGATACACACCACACCACATACACCCCGTCATCATCATTGTATTATTATTTCACCTTTTTTGTTTGCTTATCATGATAAAATGGTATTTATATTTTTATTCCTTTTTTTTTTTTACAGACAAATGAGAAACATCAGTCTACAAATATCTTTCACACTTTTCTTATCGAGAAATATTGACAAGTAACTTGGACTTCTGTGTAAACACATCAGCAAGGTCTCATTTATTTTATACAGCAATTTGCTTTCTTTTATTTTCCATAATTTTGATAATTCTGATACATCATTGCTGGACTATTTCTGTCTTGATAATTTTTGGCTTATCTACCTGGTGCTTAGCAAGAGACCAGTTTACTGCGAGAATGTGAAGAATGTAACAGTTTACTGCGGAGAATGTGATAGTTTACTGCAGAGAATGTGAAGAATGTAACAGAAAATGAAAACAGGTGAATTTACTAAAGTAAAAACACATAGAAGTAAAGCAATCTGTATGGCTGGTCCATACAAAGGGATTAAGTGCAATGTAGGTGCCAAATGAGTCTTTGAAAAGAGTGCAAAAGTAAACAGAATTTAATAGGAAAATTGTGCACAATCTCAGAAAATCAATAAGTATATAAAATCCATGAGTAATATAGTGCATCTATAATTGTTTAAAAGCCATCTAAAACTGTCAACATCATTCAGGACCTCAACAAGAGATATGTTTGCTCATTCAACACAGAAGAAGGATTGAGTGAATGGTTCCAGATTGAAACAGGCGTGAAACAAGGATGTATACTATCTATTTTTGCTTTTTGGAATTGCCTTAGATTTCATAATGAAGAAATGCTGCACAGGTAAAACAGGCATTGGCTGGGTACATGGGACCCAACTAGAAGATCTTGACTTTGCAGATGACATAACTCTTATCAGTGACAATGTGAAATTGACATAAGAAAAAACAGATACCCTGTCTTCAATGGCTATTAAAATAGGACTCGAAATTGACAAGGACAAAACAAAAATAATGAAACTTCACATTAATCATGCAGGAAAAATATACATAGAAGGAACAGCTGTTGAAGAAGTAAATAATTTTGCTTATCTCAGCAGCTACATAGATCAGGATAGTGACACTAGAAAGGAAGTTAGAATTGGAATTGCACAAAGCAGCATTGACCTTCAGCAATCTTGAGAACATTTGGCATTCAGAAGTTAAAAGCACAAAAACCAAGCAAAGATTATTCAATTCAAATGTAACATCCACCCTCATCTATACATGCGAAAGCTGAAAAACAACTAAAGAAATAGACAAGAAATTAGACTCTTTTGAAAACAAATGCCTAACGAAAATACTAGGTATAAAGTTGAATGAATTCAAGAACAACACAGAGATAAGAGATAAACAAACAACAACCTGTCTCATTGATGATCAGAAAAAGAAGATGGATATATGTCAGTCACATGATGAGAAGACACAATCAGAGAATCCCAAAACAAGCTATCAAGTGGAGCACATTAGGCTAAAGAAAAAGAGGTCGAACATGTGAAACTCTAAAGAGGACGTTGTTAAGAGAGGCCAGTTTAGTGGGAGTAACATCCCTTGATGAGGTTGAAAAGCTTACCGAAAACAAGAAATCTTGGAAAACCACCATGCAAGCCCTATGTGACATTTAGCGGCACGGGAAGGATGTAATATGAATATAGTGCAATAACTGATGTTGTGCTTCCTGCTAGTCTAACATTTGCTCATTCTTTCCTGTGGCTGTTCAGATGTGGACTCTGTGCCACAAAGATTTTTTATTTGTGTGTGCGTGCGTGTGTGTGTGCATGTGTGCAACTTTGATGGATATGATCCTTGAAAAGATTTATGATCACAGACTCGTGACATATAATACTTACTAAACAAACAAAAAAATGCAAAGTGTGAGCAAGTAATATGTTATTGCATGTCACAAAAAAAGTAAACAAACACAGTGTGAGCAAGTAATATGTTATTGCATGTCACAAAAAAAGTAAACAAACACAGTGTGAGCAAGTAATATGTTATTGCATGTCACAAAAGAGTAAACAAACACAGTGTGAGCAAGTAATATGTTATTGCATGTCACAAAAAAGTAAACAAACACAGTGTGAGCAAGTAATATGTTATTGCATGTCACAAAAAAAGTAAACAAACACAGTGTGAGCAAGTAATATGTTATTGCATGTCATAAAAAAGTAAAGAAATATTTCTGGAGTGGTGTACTTAACATTTGTTACAGATACATTTTGTGCTGATATTATCTGTAGATGTGTTCGCAGTTTCATGTTTTTATTGCAGATTATTATTGTTTGTGATTTCATGAATTTCAGATTGCCTGAGTAGATTATTTAATAGTTTGATCTATGGAGTGTATTTTGAAGATGATTTGCCTTTGGTAATTATTTCTAAAAGTTGCCAAGAGGAAGGTCCTAGCATCAAACAAGAGAGCCAAGCTACAAGGGTGATTAATAAGTTCTCGGCATAAGCTACCACGGATTATTTGTGGACAACTTTTTGGAGTTATTTCTCAACATGGTCGCCTTGCAAGTTTATGCACTTAGTCCAGCGATCCTGGAGCATACAGATCCCTTCTTTGTAAAAGTCAGCATCTTGTGCCAGTAGAAAGTGGTCTACGGCATGAATGACGTCATCATCTGAAGCAAATTTGCGACCACTGAGCTCCTTTTTCAGTTTGGTAAACAGGTAATAGTCCAAAGGGGCCAAATCTGGGGAATAAGGAGGATGTTCAAGAAGCTGGAAGCCACATTCATGAATGGCAGCCATTGCCACCGCCGACTTGTGAACTGGAGCATGTCTTGATGAAAAATGACTCCTCTCATCAATTTCCCTCGACACTTTTCCTTCAGTTTGACCCACACCGGTGACCATTCTGCCCTTTTGAAGAAAGTCTACCAACAGCACACCTTCTGAATCCCAAAAGATGGAAGCCATCACTTTGCCTGCAGACAGAACCACCCTTGCTTTCTTTGGAGGTGGGGATCCATGATGTTTCTGTTGCTTTGACTGTTCTTTGGTTTCTGGTTGAAAATGATGAACCCAAGTCTTACTGATAGTCACAAATTGCTGAAGAAACTTGTAAGGATCTGCAGAAAAATGGCCAAGATTGTGTCTTGACATGTTGAGGCGCTGTCGTTTGTGATCAGCTCCAAGAAGTTTCGGGACCCATCGAGCAGAGACCTTTGTCATATGAAGATCATTGTGAATAATGGCATGAACATGTTCCTGGGAGATGCCCAACTCAGTAGCAATGTACCGTTCAGTTAGTCATCGATCCTCCATTATCATGTCATGGATTCTGCCAGTGGTTTCATCGGTGGTTACTGTTCTTGGTCTTCCTGGATGGGGATCATCTTTCAGACTCTCCCTTCCATGTTTGAATTGAGCTGCCCATTTCTTCACTGTGCTGTAAGAAGGGGCACTCTCCCCTAGAGTCTCAACCTTATCCTCATGGATCTCCTTCGATGATAAGGCCTTGATGCAAAGGTAGCGAATGACTGCTCAATGAGAAATTTTTATCAATTTTCTCAATTTCTGCCACCCCTTACCATTTCAGTAGCCTTTAAAAAAAAATGGTTGAAGTTAATTTCTTGAAACTTTGTGTTTAATCTTACATTAACCTGATCTACAAATGCACCTATTATCAACTGTGTGTTTCAAGTATTTGTACCTTAGGCCAAGAACTTGTCAATCACCCCTCATAAATATTGTTCCACAAATTCTTATTGCACTTTGTAACATATATCATTACACATTTTTGATTGCTAAGTGTGTTGGTGGTGCTTTGTTTACTTTTTTTGTTATTTTGTGCATGATTTTATGCGTAATTATTACAGTAGCAAGGTCATCTAGGGTGAACTGGGTCCAATAGCTTGACACAAAATCTTGAAATTATCTCACCTGCCAGAACAGTTGTACCAGCAGCAACTACATTTTGATAGTGGAGAGTATTGTTTTCAGTTCAGAAAATGTCAGCTTTATTTTATAAAACGAAACATTGCTCCTTGCAAAATATAATGTTTACATGGACTATTTTCATAACTTTTGTCTGTACTGTCAAGTCTTCCAGTGTTTTGCTACATAAGACAAAAGTGCCAAATATTTATCAATGTCACATTTTGTAAATATTTCAACATTTATTGTATTAAATTATTTGTATTTTGGCTCAAAATATTTTAATTTCTGTACTGCAGACTAGTTGGCTGAGTGGCAAGGTGCTCAGTTTACTAATCTGGTAGTACTGAGTTCAAGTTCCCAGCAGTGGAATTTTTTTTTGGTACACATGTAAATGGCCCTGGGAGGTACCAGAGAAATCTAGAAGATTAAATGCAGCCAGGCGTGACACTGACCACATCACACTTTCATGTGCTGAAGGTCATGGAAATACGGGCCTAACAATGTGTCCCCAATATGCCAGGGAAATGAGAATTAAAAAAAAAAAACAATTTGATACAGTTTTATTTGTGTACCTGACACAGAACAGTTTAATTAATTTCTGTACTTGACATACAACAGTTTAATTAATTTCTGTACTTGACACACAACAGTTTAATTAATTTCTGTACTTGACACACAACAGTTTAATTAATTTCTGTACTTGACACATGACAGTTTAATTAATTTCTGTACTTGACACATGACAGTTTAATTAATTTCTGTACTTGACACATGACAGTTTAATTAATTTCTGTACTTGACACATGACAGTTTAATTAATTTCTGTACTTGACACACAACAGTTTAATTAATTTCTGTACTTGATATAAAACAGTTTAATTAATTTCTGTACTTGACACACAAGTTTAATTAATTTCTGTACTTGACAAACATTTAATTTTTGTACTTGACACATATTTAATTTCTGTACTTGACACACAGCAGTTTGCTTTTCAACACACTCATTCTAATTGGTGGTGCTTTGTTTACTTTTTTTGTTATTTTGTGCATGATTTTATGCGTAATTATTACAGTAGCAAGGTCATCTAGGGTGAACTGGGTCCAATAGCTTGACACAAAATCTTGAAATTATCTCACCTGCCAGAACAGTTGTACCAGCAGCAACTACATTTTGATAGTGGAGAGTATTGTTTTCAGTTCAGAAAATGTCAGCTTTATTTTATAAAACGAAACATTGCTCCTTGCAAAATATAATGTTTACATGGACTATTTTCATAACTTTTGTCTGTACTGTCAAGTCTTCCAGTGTTTTGCTACATAAGACAAAAGTGCCAAATATTTATCAATGTCACATTTTGTAAATATTTCAACATTTATTGTATTAAATTATTTGTATTTTGGCTCAAAATATTTTAATTTCTGTACTGCAGACTAGTTGGCTGAGTGGCAAGGTGCTCAGTTTACTAATCTGGTAGTACTGAGTTCAAGTTCCCAGCAGTGGAATTTTTTTTTGGTACACATGTAAATGGCCCTGGGAGGTACCAGAGAAATCTAGAAGATTAAATGCAGCCAGGCGTGACACTGACCACATCACACTTTCATGTGCTGAAGGTCATGGAAATACGGGCCTAACAATGTGTCCCCAATATGCCAGGGAAATGAGAATTAAAAAAAAAAAACAATTTGATACAGTTTTATTTGTGTACCTGACACAGAACAGTTTAATTAATTTCTGTACTTGACATACAACAGTTTAATTAATTTCTGTACTTGACACACAACAGTTTAATTAATTTCTGTACTTGACACACAACAGTTTAATTAATTTCTGTACTTGACACATGACAGTTTAATTAATTTCTGTACTTGACACATGACAGTTTAATTAATTTCTGTACTTGACACATGACAGTTTAATTAATTTCTGTACTTGACACATGACAGTTTAATTAATTTCTGTACTTGACACACAACAGTTTAATTAATTTCTGTACTTGATATAAAACAGTTTAATTAATTTCTGTACTTGACACACAAGTTTAATTAATTTCTGTACTTGACAAACATTTAATTTTTGTACTTGACACATATTTAATTTCTGTACTTGACACACAGCAGTTTGCTTTTCAACACACTCATTCTAATTGGTAGTGTTGCTAAATCTTGCACAGCTTGTGTGTATGTGTGAATGAATGCTCAGAACCATATTTAGACAAAGTCTAAATAAAATGAAAAGTAGCACATTTCTCAGGCAAGCCAACATGTTTGAATTATAGAGCCAGCTTTCTTCTTTATTTCTTCTAGCAGAACATGGAAATGAGTTCAGGAGTGAAAGAGATCATATAATATGTCAGCATTAGAATGAGCTTAATGTTTTAGAAGAAGCTTAATGTTTTAGAAGAAGCTTAATGTTTGCTAAATGCATGCATGAATTTGCTTTGTTTTGAATGTTGTCTTTTAATAAAAAGTAAAATTATCAATAGAACAGGAAAACTTAGCAAACAACTACGTGAGCCCTATGTGATGCTTGATGGCATGGAAAGAATGTAAGAATAATATTGTCCTTGCATTTCATCATCATCTTGTGCTTGTCATGTGGCAGAGAATACTGACCAAAGTCTGTTGTTGCTTCTTTGTTTATGCTGCTCAAGCTAATAAAGCTTAAGAGTCCTTGCTCACTTGTCACGATCCTTGCTCACTTGTCTTGATCCTTGCTCACTTGTCATGATCCTTGCTCACTTGTCGTGATCCTTGCTTACTTGTCACAATCCTTGCTCATTTTCATGTTGGTACATTTTTTGTTTTATGTAGTGGAAATTTGCCACCTAACCAACAATTGTTGAAATAGTGGAAGTTAGCCACCTAAACAACAGCTATTGAAATAGTGGAAGTTAGCCACCTAAACAACAGCTATTGAAATAGTGGAAGTTAGCCATCTAAACAACAGCTATTGAAATAGTGGAAGTTAGCCACCTAAACAACAGCTATTGAAATAGTGGAAGTTAGCTATCTAAACAACAGCTATTGAAATAGTGGAAGTTAGCTATCTAACCAACAGGTGTTGAAATAGTGAACGCTAGCCACACAACCAACAGGTATTGAAATAGTGGAAGTTAGCTATCTAACCAACATGTATTGAAATAGTGGACACTAGCCACACAACTAACAGGTATTGAAATAGTGGATGCTAGCCACACAACTAACAGGTATTGAAATAGTGGATGCTAGCCACACAACCAACAGGTATTGAAATAGTGGACGCTAGCCACACAACCAACAGGTATTGAAATAGTGGACACTAGCCACACAACCAACAGGTATTGAAATAGTGGATGCTAGCCACACAACCAACAGGTATTGAAATAGTGGATGCTAGCCACACAACCAACAGGTATTGAAATAGTGGATGCTAGCCACACAACCAACAGGTATTGAAATAGTGGATGCTAGCCACACAACCAACAGGTATTGAAATAGTGGAAGTTGGCTGAGTGGCAAGGTGCTCAGCTTACTAATCTGGTAGTACTGGGTTCAAGTGTTATAGTAAAAAAAAAAGAACTTACAGAAAGCTGAAGACATTGTTAATTCCAGCTCTAGGTGGAGACAGCTGGCTGGAGACAGCTGGGTGGAGACAGCCAGTCTGGAAAATAAGGCGCTGTTCTAGGACCCTCTGAGATCGTACATCAGCAGAACTGGCCTTTTTTTTTTTTTAACTCTATTTTCTTTCTCCATGCTACCCCTCCCTACCACCACCCTATTTTCTTCTCCGCCAACATATTGGTGTCCTTAGGGTCTTGTCCTATTTACCAATTTCACATTTTCTCCCTGCAGGTGTTTATATCCTTCATTCACTATCTCTCCGCGTCCCCTTTTCCCTCCCCCGACACCTCTAGCGGCCATCATGTTTCTATTGCCTTCCCCCCACTTGTTCTCCTCCCCTCTCTCCACCTCTTCTTCACGATTGGCTCTATCGGGCATCTTTTGTTCAGAGGCAGAGTGGTCTTTCCTTCTCTCTTCTACTACACACTTTTCTGTCCTGACTCGGAGGAAGACATTTCAGATAAGTTCTTAATGTTTTTGTCTTGTTTTGTATGTATCCTCAAATAAGGCTCACGCCGAAATATCGGATGTTGTATGTTTTTCATTTATACATTCTCATACTTTCTATTTGTTTTTTCTCACCTTACTCACTCCCTCCTTCACTTTGTAAAACTGCACCATACACCTCTGTCTACCTTATTTATTTCAACCAGTTTTACTTGTAGTATAGATATATTTGTTCTTTTTTGTGTCCATGATACTTGAAGAATTCCTCTGTAGCATTTACATTCAAAGGTATTTCTGTGTTTCTCAGCTGTTTTGTTAAGTGTCCAGGTCTCACAGGCATATGTTGTGATGGGAAAGATGCATGCCCTTAAAAATCTTATTTTTGTGGTTCTGTCTGTTCCTCTCCACAGATTCTTTATTTGTTTTACTTTCTGAAGAGCAATAGATGTCCTCCTTTTAATTTCCCTCATTGTATCTCCATTATTAGTTAGCAGTGATCCAAGATATTCAAAACTCTCCACTTCTTCCAATTTTTCCTCACCGATACATGTATCAGCTGCCTTGTTTGTTTTGTCAGTTGTCATCAATTTAATTTTCTTTGCATTAAGATAGAGGTTCTGCTCTTCGCTGTTCTTACGGAGTGACATAATTAGTTTTTCCATTCCTTTTTGCGTTGTGGACAGTAATACTGTGTCATCAGCATATCTAATCTCTGGCATTTCATAACCTCCAATTAGTTTTTCCATTCCTTTTTGCGTTGTGGACAGTAATACTGTGTCATCAGCATATCTAATCTCTGGCATTTCATAACCTCCAATTCTTATGGCATCATAATATTCTTTAGAGGCCAGTTTAGTGGGCATAACATCCCTTGATGAGATTGAAAAACTCACAGCAGACAGGAAATCTTGGTGAACTACCTTGCGAGCCCTATGTGATGTTTAGCAGCACGGGAAGGATGTAAGTAAGTAATATTCTTTGTATTTTTTCAGTATACATATTCTTGGACACAAACGTATCTATAAATTAAGAAAATACAAGATGATATGCCTGTATGACTCTCTGACATCTGCTTCCACTTATATGATGTCATCCAACAATTTTATCAACTTAAAAAAAACCCCACACATCACAGTTTATCAGTTACATTTATCAACTTGTGAACATATTAATGTTGTGGCCACATTGCTTTAGAATGCTTTTATTATTCATGTAATAAATTATTTTTATAAATTGTATGGATCATCATCATGATGTGTGTTTTATGTTTGTTTCAGCAGTTGTTTTATGTTTGTTTCAGCACTACATGTTCCTTTTTTTTTTTTTTTAAACCAGTCCTGGTGTAGAAATGCTGTTTTTCTGGGAAAATCAGTGAAGAAATAAAAGTTGTAATATGACTGATCTTATCATTTCTTTGCTGCAGTTTGGCTGACAACTCTCCAAATGTCAGTGTCTGGTCTAGCAAGTTCAGGCTGGTAGATCTGTGAAAGTCTCAAGTTAGTACCGTTGAACCCACTTAATATCACATCACTTTACGTCACAACCTGGATACTGTCACAAATATTTGTATCCCTGGCCAACTCCCATAAGTAATTAATGGGCAATATCACCCCGCTTATTGGCACCAATCGGTTGTCACAGTATTTTTGCACCCGGAGGAGTTAAAAATTCCGCTTTGTATCACAAACTGGGCGAGTCCAAGCTATAAATCTCACAAAGTGTTATCAAGTTCGTGACTCGTCAAAGAAAGAGCCGGATGTTTGATCACCAAATAGGTGCTGCATCAACCTTTTGAACATGTAGGCATCAAAACTCAGGTGGTGTGAATGAAAGGCTTACCATGGCCACCCTTTCATGATTAAAAACTGGCTTCTTGCGGTCATTGTTTGTCGTCTTTATCAAGACATGGGCGGTGTTAAGTTGGCGAGGCGAATTGACAGTTGGCCATTCTCGAAAAGTACTGTGAATTGTACAGCCAGGGACTTCTCTAGTTCTCGTTGTGATAGATAATGGCTACTAAAAACAAACATGTTGATCTGGATTAAAGAACTGAAGTGGACATCCTGAAGAAAGCTGATGAAAGTTATGAGAAAGGATTTTGCAAATACATCTGAAATTGATGTTTCAGCTGTATCGAAACTTGTTAAAAACCGAGACAAAACAGAATGAGACTTTCACTCATCGTAGATAGCATCGCTGAGAATAGTACTGACAATATCAGCAGGCCCATCACGGAGCTTATGGCCACCAAACCTGTTTCTTATGCTCAGTCTGTGTGCATATTCGAGACTATGTGCTCGTTCATTTACAGTATGTCTGATGTGATGACATTTTTTAATACTGTAGTGGGTGTAAATGACTTTTTTGGTTAATAGACCAGTTATCATTAAAAGCAAAATCTTTTTTTTTTTTAATTGCTTCTGCTGAAAAGTCATATCCTGCTTGATTTTAGTGTTACCTATAATTTAATGTATTTTGTGATTAATACATTTTGTGTCCGATAATGATAGCTTTAGCCATTTGTTATGTGTTTAACAAATGTGGGAGCTTTAGCTGTGTGCTATATATTTAATGTAACAGATGTGGGACACACTTTATACTGCTGCAGTAATGGAGCCTGCTTAATGTCATCATATTTTGGCGGTCCAGGCGATGTGACATTATGCGGGTTCGACTGTACTTACTTCCACACAATCTGCTTCTTGTATTTTTATTTAATTTTTTTGTTGATGTATAATACAAACACAATTGTATGTGAATGTTTGTCAATCATTTTGTTGTTGTTATGAGAGTGAATGTACAAGTGTTATGTGGTTGTTAGGATAATACTGTAGCAACAAGTGTTACATGGTCACCATGACAACCACATAATAAAATCAAAAATAAAATCTGCAGTTTGAGAAAAAATCATTTAATGATGATCAAAAACTAAATTATTTCCTTTCTCTCTGTCACATGAAGGGTTCTAGGCATCTTTCATGTCACATATGTAAGATTTATACTTTGTCACATGAAGGGTTCTAGGCATCTTTCATGTCACAAATGTAAGATTTATACTTTGTCACATGAAGGGTTCTGGCATATTTCATCACATATATTCCTTCCCTTTATTACATACACATATAAGGTCTCTCCTTTCTCTCAGTTACACAGAAATATCTGGCAAGCAAACATAAAATAAATACAAGAAATACCAAAAAAAGCCAACTTGTGGTGTTGTATGTGAAGATACATGTTTATATGGCCAGGACAAAAGTCCTTACATATTTATATACATGGGCATGGCAACGGGCGACATCTATATAGTATAATAACACAAACTATATCAAAGAGTTTAGTACACATCTACATGATGGAGGACTTGCATGTGAGAGAAGACTAATCATGTACATCAGCTTGTTTTACATCTCCTTCTTCTTATACAAGCTCCGACAATTAAGTAATGAGACTAATTACATAACAAATAAAATAAACAACAGTTGAAGATATAACCTGTATTTTATTTAAAGTAAGCCCCTTGTGCCCAGTGACACGATGTAACAAAAACTGGAACAAACTCTGCAGTTCTCTAGGTATGGCCCTTAAACTCGATGTTATGCCCCTTTGGATGCCATCAGTATCATCAAAGAAGCATCCTTTCAATGGTAACTTTAATTTTGGGAAAAGAAAATAATCAAAGGGAGACAAATCTTGGGAATAGGGTGGATGGCTGAGAACACACACTTGTTTTTGGACCCAAAATACCTGTACAAGTACCACCCGGTGAGCTGGTGCAATAACATGAAGAAGGAAAAAACTGCCAGGTGTTGAATACTTGGGTCAGACTCAGAGAATCCTTTTCAATAGGTGTTTAAAAATACTTAAATAAACTTTGGCAGTGACAGTCTGTCCCTCTGGAATAAATTCTTTGTGAATAACTCCTTTGCTGTCATAGAAGCACACCAACATTGTCTTCACTCTCGACTTCTGAAGATGAATTTTTTTTTCCTTTTGGTGATGATGATTACAACCTTCCATTGAGCACTTTGGCGTTTAGTTGTGGGATCATGGCGGAAAATCCATGTTTCATCCTTTGCAACAATCAAATTTAAGAAATGTTTATTTCTGTGAAATGTTTTGATGATGTCTTTTGCGTACATGTTTTTGGTCACCATACAATGAATGTGGTACAAACTGGCAAGCAACTTTTTTCTTCCACTAAAATTTTACAAACGGTCTCTCGGTTAACACCAAATTCATCTGCCATCATCCTCACAGCCATCTTCTTGTATCCGTTCTCTGACTTTTGCAATGAGTTCCTCATTATGAACAGAAATTGAGTGTCCATGTCTAGTTGCATTTTTAATCATTTCCACACCACTTTTGAATCATGAAAACCACCTGAATATTTGTGCATAAGATGAACAATTATCCCCGTAAACATGTCACATCAATTCAACTGTTTCAATGGCACTTTTTCTGAGTTTTAAACAGAATTTAATGTTAGCTTTTTGCTCCATGCTGAAAACGTAACAATACACCTCTGACTAGGTCAACAAAATGTTGGTGCGTCTGTCGTCTGCTTATCGGGCAGCAATGAAAAGTTGCCACATCATAGATGAAGGTTGCCTCTTTGGATTCCATGCGTTGTTTCATAGATGGCATTTTTGTCTTGGCCATAATAAAATCAGTCTCATTACTTAATTGTCAGACCATGTACACCAATTTGTTCCACATCAGACTCTGTCTTGAAATTCTCCTATTATACATCAGTCTGTTCTACATTTGTCTGTGGGACGTTTTTATTCATCAGCTTGGTTTTAACATCTCAATCATGAGATTCTTCTTATATGTCAGTTTGTTCTACATCAATTTCTGTCCGAAATTTTCCTCTTATACATGTCTGTTCTACATCTCTGTCTGTGGGAAGTTTTTATACATCAGTTTGTTCTACATCTGTCTGTGGGAAGTTTTTATATATCAGTTTGTTCTACATCCATCTGTGGGTTGTTTTTATACATCAGTTTGTTCTACATCAGTCTATGGGACATTCTTATGCACCAGTTTGTTCTACACATATCTGTGGGAGGTTTTTATGCATCAGTTTGTTCTATATTACAGTTTGTCTGTGGGATTATCTTGTGGGATTATCCTCCTGTCCTGCTTATAACAGAAACAAGGCAAAAAACAAAAAAAAAGCAGAATACAAGCCTTGGTAAAATGTTTGATGTTAGTATGCTTTAACTGTAGGTTGTCACATTTGATAATTTAAAGTTACAGAGGTCTGGAAGTTGTCACATCTGATAATCTAAAGTTACAGAGATCTGAAAATTTAGAAGTATACATATCTATTGATGTAGAGACTGGAGGTGTACATATCTGGTGATATAGAGACTGGAGATGTGTCATGTACAGTTCAGTTTGCTAACTTGACTAGAATAATAATGCATAAAAAAGTGACAAAGAATGCATTTCTATGCTTGTTATGTCCATGAAGAGATGTCACCGTCTGAGGTTGTGTCCATGAAGAGATGTCACTGTCTGAGGTTGTGTCCATGAAGTGATGTCACTGTCTGAGGTTGTGTCCATGAAGAGATGTCACTGTCTGAGGTTGTGTCCATGAAGAGATGTCACCGTTTGAGGTTGTGTCCATGAAGAGATGTCACTGTCTGAGGTTGTGTCCATGAAGTGAGGTCACTGTCTGAGGTTGTGTCCATGAAGAGATGTCACCATCTGAGGTTGTGTCCATGAAGAGTTGTCACTGTTTGAGGTTGTGTCCTTGTAACAGTGTCACTGTCTAAGAATGTGTCCATATAATAGTGTCACTGTCCACAGTTGTGTCCATGTAGAGATGTCAAAGTCTGAGGTTATGTTCATGTAACAACAGTTGTACTGATGTAACAATGTCTGAGGTTGTGTTTATGTAACATTAGTTATACTGATGTAACAATGTCTAAGGTTGTGTTCATGTAACAACAGTTGTACTGATGTAACAATGTCTGAGGTTGTGTTCATGTAACATTAGTTATACTGATGTAACAATGTCTGAGGTTGTGTTCATGTAACATTAGTTATACTGATGTAACAATGTCTGAGGTTGTGTTCATGTAACAACAGTTGTACTGATGTAACAATGTCTGAGGTTGTGTTCATGTAACATTAGTTATAATGATGTAACAATGTCTGAGGTTGTGTTCATGTAACATTAGTTATCCTGATGTAACAATGTCTGAGGTTGTGTTCATGTAACATTAGTTATACTGATGTAACAATGTCTGAGGTTGTGTTCATGTAACATTAGTTATCCTGATGTAACAATGTCTGAGGTTGTGTTCATGTAACATTAGTTATACTGATGTAACAATGTCTGAGGTTGTGTTCATGTAACATTAGTTGTATTGATGTAACAATATCTGAGGTTGTGTTCATGTAACATTAGTTGTATTGATGTAACAATGTCTGAGGTTGTATTGATGTAACAATGTCTGAGGCTGTGTTCATGTAACATTAGTTGTATTGATGTAACAATGTCTGAGGTTGTGTTCATGTAACATTAGTGGTATTGATGTAACAATGTCTGAGGTTGTATTGATGTAACAATGTCTGAGGCTGTGTTCATGTAACATTAGTTGTATTGATGTAACAATGTCTGAGGTTGTATTGATGTAACAATGTCTGAGGTTGTGTTCATGTAACATTAGTTGTACTGATGTAACAATGTATGAGGTTGTATTGATGTAACAATGTCTGAGGTTGTATTGATGTAACAATGTCTGAGGTTGTATTGATGTAACAATGTATGAGGTTGTATTGATGTAACAATGTCTGAGGTTGTATTCATGTAACAATGTCCGATGTTGTATTGATGTAACAATGTCCGAGGTTGTATTGATGTAACAATGTCCGAGGTTGTATTGATGTAACAATGTCTGAGGTTGTATTGATGTAACAATGTCTGAGGTTGTATTGATGTAACAATGTCTGAGGTTGTATTGATGTAACAATGTCTGAGGTTGTATTGATGTAACAATGTCTGAGGTTGTAATGATGTAACAATGTCTGAGGTTGTATTGATGTAACAATGTCTGAGGTTGTATTGATGTAACAATGTCTGAGGTTGTATTGATGTAACAATGTCTGAGGTGACAGAACTTCCTGGACATAACTGAGGGACTAGACCAGGAAGTGCTGTCACATTTGTTTCTCTCTGTGCCAACACTTTCTTCTTTCACAAGTTTCTAGAACACATGTAACCTGTTCTCAATTCTCAGATCACATATAATAGCCTGTTTTCAATTCTCAGATCACACATAATAGCCCATTTTCAATTCTCAGATCACACATAATAGCCTGTTTTCAATTCTCAGATCACACATAATAGCCTGTTTTCAATTCTCAGATCACATGTTAACAGCCTGAACTCAATTATCAGATCATATGTTAACAGCCTGTACTCAATTCTCAGATCACAAGTAACAGCCTGTACTCAATTCTCAGATCAAATGTAACAGCTTGTACTCCATTCTCAGATTAAACATAATAGCCTGTCCTCAATTCTCAGATCACAAGAAACAGCCTGTTCTCAATTCTCAGATCACATGTATCAGCCAACATGGATACTGTGGAAATATGGTGCAAACACATGAGAAAAATGACATATCCAAGCCAACTTCTAGGAACTGAAATCTCTGTACCTGTCAAATCTTACTGTATCAGCCTTCACAAAACTTTGATGTAATGATACATCAGCCTTCACAAAACTTTGATGTAATGATACATCAGCCTTCACAAAACTCTGATGTAATGATACATCAGCTTTCACAAAAACTTTGATGTAATGATACATCAGCCTTCACAAAACTTTGATGTAATGATACATCAGCTTTCACAAAAACTTTGTTGTAATGATACATCAGCCTTCACAAAAACTTTGTTGTAATGATACATCAGCCTTAAAAAAAACTTTGATGTAATGATACATCAGCTTTCACAAAAACTTTGTTGTAATGATACATCAGCCTTCACAAAAACTTTGTTGTAATGATACATCAGCTTTCACAAAAACTTTGTTGTAATGATACATCAGCCTTCACAAAACTTTGATGTAATGATACATCAGCCTTCACAAAAACTTTGATGTAATGATACATCAGCCTTAAAAAAACTTTGATGATGTAATACATCAGCTTTCACAAAAACTTTGATGTAATGATACATCAGCCTTCACAAAACTTTGTTGTAATGATACATCAGCTTTCACAAAAACTTTGATGTAATGATACATCAGCTTTCACAAAAACTTTAATGTAATGATACATCAGCCTTCACAAAACTTTGTTGTAATGATACATCAGCCTTCACAAAACTTTGTTGTAATGATACATCAGCTTTCACAAAAACTTTGATGTAATGATACATCAGCCTTCACAAAACTTTGTTGTAATGATACATCAGCCTTCACAAAAACTTCGCTGTAATGATACAGCTGGGCTAAAGTAGTATCAGGTGAGAAACTTGTACATGACAAACAAAATCTAACAGCTGGGACTGGAAATAAGTATGGAACAACAGAACCCCCCCCCCCCCCCCCCCAGATAGAGTGAATGTGCGCTTGGGACACTCATCAAGATGAATGCATGCACAAAATAAAGATGTTGACATTTTCCTGGTGAAGAAACTGTCAGCAGTCACCAACATCTCTATCTATAGATATCTAAGATGGTGTGTTTAGTCCTGGAAGTTTACAAGAAATACATCATTCTACACTCATCAAATCTACAAGTATATAATCACTCATACTCTATATACACAGAAATCTACAACAAGTACACAATCACTCATACTCTATATACATAGAAATTTACAATAACAATCACTCACATTCTACATTCATGAAAATCTACAAGAAATATACTATATTAAACACATGAAAACTATGCAATCATATTTCTATATATAAGGAACTGTACAGCAAGTACACGCTCATTCTACTTACATGGAATTGTACAGCAAGTACACACTCATATTCTACATGGAACTGTACAGCAAGTACACACTCATATTCTACATGGAACTGTAAAGCAAGTACATACTCATATACTACATATATGGAACTGTACAGGAAGTACACACTCATATTCTATATACACAGACCTCTGTAGCAAGTACACACCAATATTCTATATACACAAAACTCTACAAGCACATCATCATCATCAGGTGCCATGCCAACCGGCGTTGACTATTATGCTTCTCCAGAGTACACGATCCTTCATGCAGGCCATCAGCTCAGTTGGTGAACTCCTCTCACACCATCCCGTCAGACTGTCCAGTATCATTTCTCTTGGTCTTCCTCTTGATCTTCTTCCTTCTATTTTTCCCTACAAGCACACACTCGTATATACACAAAACTCTACAAGTACACACTCATATTCTTTATACACAACTCACATTCTATACATACACAAAACTCTACAAGCACACACTCATACTCTTTATAAACAGAACTCTACAATTCACACATTCATTTTCTACATACAAGGAAGCCTAGAGCTTGCTGCTAGAAGGAAGTACAAATATTTATAACAAAAACATTATTTTCATGTAGACAGCCCAACAAACTTCAGCATGTAATCAGTTACTAAAAAACTAAATAAGTTCTCAAACTATCAGACAAATTATGCCAGTTTTTCTCCAGTTTTCTGACTCTTGACTACATTACAAGACTGTAACTCTGGTAGACTAGACTATCAGACTGTTGCCTTCATTACAAGACTGTAACTCTTGTAGACTAGACTATCAGACTGTTGCCTATATTACAAGGCTGTAACTCTGGTAGACTAGACTATCAGACTGTTGCCTACATTACAAGGCTGTAACTCTGGTAGACTAGACTATCAGACTGTTGCCTATATTACAAGGCTGTAACTCTGGTAGACTAGACTATCAGACTGTTGCCTTCATTACAAGGCTGTAACTCTGGTAGACTAGACTATCAGACTGTTGCCTTCATTACAAGGCTGTAACTCTGGCAGACTAGACTATCAGACTGTTGCCTTCATTACAAGGCTGTAACTCTGGTAGACTAGACTACATGCATGCATGCACACAAAACTCTACAAGTACACACTCATATTCTACATGGAACTGTAAAGCAAGTACATACTCATATACTACATATATGGAACTGTACAGCAAGTACACACTCATATTCTACATGGAACTGTACAGCAAGTACACACTCATATTCTACATGGAACTGTAAAGCAAGTACATACTCATATACTACATATATGGAACTGTACAGGAAGTACACACTCATATTCTATATACACAGACCTCTGTAGCAAGTACACACCAATATTCTATATACACAAAACTCTACAAGCACATCATCATCATCATCAGGTGCCATGCCAACCGGCGTTGACTATTATGCTTCTCCAGAGTACACGATCCTTCATGCAGGCCATCAGCTCAGTTGGTGAACTCCTCTCACACCATCCCGTCAGACTGTCCAGTATCATTTCTCTTGGTCTTCCTCTTGATCTTCTTCCTTCTATTTTTCCCTACAAGCACACACTCGTATATACACAAAACTCTACAAGTACACACTCATATTCTTTATACACAACTCACATTCTATACATACACAAAACTCTACAAGCACACACTCATACTCTTTATAAACAGAACTCTACAATTCACACATTCATTTTCTACATACAAGGAAGCCTAGAGCTTGCTGCTAGAAGGAAGTACAAATATTTATAACAAAAACATTATTTTCATGTAGACAGCCCAACAAACTTCAGCATGTAATCAGTTACTAAAAAACTAAATAAGTTCTCAAACTATCAGACAAATTATGCCAGTTTTTCTCCAGTTTTCTGACTCTTGACTACATTACAAGACTGTAACTCTGGTAGACTAGACTATCAGACTGTTGCCTTCATTACAAGACTGTAACTCTTGTAGACTAGACTATCAGACTGTTGCCTATATTACAAGGCTGTAACTCTGGTAGACTAGACTATCAGACTGTTGCCTACATTACAAGGCTGTAACTCTGGTAGACTAGACTATCAGACTGTTGCCTATATTACAAGGCTGTAACTCTGGTAGACTAGACTATCAGACTGTTGCCTTCATTACAAGGCTGTAACTCTGGTAGACTAGACTATCAGACTGTTGCCTTCATTACAAGGCTGTAACTCTGGCAGACTAGACTATCAGACTGTTGCCTTCATTACAAGGCTGTAACTCTGGTAGACTAGACTACATGCATGCATGCACACATAACCCTTGTAGACTAGACTACATGCATGCACAAACATAAAGAGACAATTTGAGAGAAATGTTTCACATCAAAGTGTAAAAAGATAACATGGGGAAACAGAAATCCAAGAACATGTAGGGCTGGCCTTGTTTTACTGTGACTATGGCAATCTTGAGAAATAGTGATCATAACAAGACTAACACAGCCTCTTAGTGTAAGCTATACATCTTTAGTTTCTCATGTTCTAGCAAGTCATAACAAGACTAACACAGCCTCTTAGTGTAAGCTATACTTCTTTAGTTTCTCATGTTCTAGCAAGTCATAACAAGACTAACACAGCCTCTTAGTGTAAGCTATAGTTTCTCATGTTCTAGCAAGTCATAACAATACTAACACAGCCTCTTAGTGTAAGCTATACTTTTTTAGTTTCTCATGTTCTAGCAAGTCATAACAAGACTAACACAGCCTCTTAGTGTAAGCTATACTTTTTTAGTTTCTCATGTTCTAGCAAGTCATAACAAGACTAACACAGCCTCTTAGTGTAAGCTATACTTCTTTAGTTTCTCATGTTCTAGCAAGTCATAACAAGACTAACACACCCTCTTAGTGTAAGCTATACTTTTTTAGTTTCTCATGTTCTAGCAAGTCATAACAGGACTAACACAGCCTCTTAGTGTAAGCTATACTTCTTTAGTTTCTCATGTTCTAGCAAGTCATAACAAGACTAACACAGCCTCTTAGTGTAAGCTATACTTTTTTAGTTTCTCATGTTCTAGCAAGTCATAACAGGACTAACACAGCCTCTTAGTGTAAGCTATACTGCTTTAGTTTCTCATGTTCTAGCAAGTCATAACAAGACTAACACAGCCTCTTAGTGTAAGCTATACTTTTTTAGTTTCCATGTTCTAGCAAGTCATAAAAGGACTAACACAGCCTCTTAGTGTAAGCTATACTTCTTTAGTTTCTCATGTTCTAGCAAGTCATAACAAGACTAACACAGCCTCTTAGTTATACTTCTTTAGTTTCTCATGTTCTAGCAAGTCATAACAAGACTAACACAGCCTCTTAGTGTAAGCTATACTTTAGTTTCTCATGTTCTAGCAAGTCATAACAAGACTAACACAGCCTCTTAGTGTAAGCTATACTTTTTTAGTTTCTCATGTTCTAGCAAGTCATAATAAGACTAACACAGCCTCTTAGTGTAAGCTATACTTTAGTTTCTCATGTTCTAGCAAGTCATAACAAGACTAACACAGCCTCTTAGTGTAAGCTATACTTCTTTAGTTTCTCATGTTCTAGCAAGTCATAACAAGACTAACACAGCCTCTTAGTGTAAGCTATACTTTTTTAGTTTCTCATGTTCTAGCAAGTCATAACAGGACTAACACAGCCTCTTAGTGTAAGCTATACTGCTTTAGTTTCTCATGTTCTAGCAAGTCATAACAAGACTAACACAGCCTCTTAGTGTAAGCTATACTTTTTTAGTTTCTCATGTTCTAGCAAGTCATAACAGGACTAACACAGCCTCTTAGTGTAAGCTATACTGCTTTAGTTTCTCATGTTCTAGCAAGTCATAACAAGACTAACACAGCCTCTTAGTGTAAGCTATACTTTTTTAGTTTCCATGTTCTAGCAAGTCATAACAGGACTAACACAGCCTCTTAGTGTAAGCTATACTTCTTTAGTTTCTCATGTTCTAGCAAGTCATAACAAGACTAACACAGCCTCTTAGTTATACTTCTTTAGTTTCTCATGTTCTAGCAAGTCATAACAAGACTAACACAGCCTCTTAGTGTAAGCTATACTTTAGTTTCTCATGTTCTAGCAAGTCATAACAAGACTAACACAGCCTCTTAGTGTAAGCTATACTTTTTTAGTTTCTCATGTTCTAGCAAGTCATAACAGGACTAACACAGCCTCTTAGTGTAAGCTATACTGCTTTAGTTTCTCATGTTCTAGCAAGTCATAACAAGACTAACACAGCCTCTTAGTGTAAGCTATACTTTTTTAGTTTCCATGTTCTAGCAAGTCATAACAGGACTAACACAGCCTCTTAGTGTAAGCTATACTTCTTTAGTTTCTCATGTTCTAGCAAGTCATAACAAGACTAACACAGCCTCTTAGTTATACTTCTTTAGTTTCTCATGTTCTAGCAAGTCATAACAAGACTAACACAGCCTCTTAGTGTAAGCTATACTTTAGTTTCTCATGTTCTAGCAAGTCATAACAAGACTAACACAGCCTCTTAGTGTAAGCTATACTTTTTTAGTTTCTCATGTTCTAGCAAGTCATAACAAGACTAACACAGCCTCTTAGTGTAAGCTATACTTCTTTAGTTTTTCATGTTCTTGCAAGTCATAACAAGACTAACACAGCCTCTTAGTTCAAGTCATCTTCCTCATACACTTCTTTCTTTTCAGATTTGCTAGAAGAGTTCATCAAATGAGGCAGTTTATCTCAGCCAACACTTCTCTCTATACATGGACCACTCAACCAACATTTCTCTCTATACAAGGACTACTCAGCCAACACTTCTATCTACACATGGACCACTCAACCAACACTTCTATCTATACATGGACCACTCAACCAACACTTCTCTCTATAGATGGACCACTCAACCAACACTTCTCTCTATACATGGACCACTCAACCAACACTTCTCTCTATACAAGGACCACTCAACCAACACTTCTCTCTATACAAGGACCACTCAACCAACACTTCTCTCTATACAAGGACCAGGACAGTTGGTTCTCTCACGTACAAAACACATAAGAATTTTGTTTAAACTGGAGGCAGGTTAGAATATTCAAGTTCAACAAAGTTCCAAAGTTTGTGATTTGTAATGAGTGAGAAAGATTATGACAAGGAGAAATTTGCAATGGGCTGTAACCAGCTAAACAAAGACTAGCAGAAATTCTAAGTTAAACAAAGACTAGCAGAAATTCTAAGCTAAACAAAGACTAGTAGAAATTATAAGCTAAATAAAGAACAAAGACAAGATGAAGTGTATGAGGAAGATTTCAGTTTTCTTCTGTGTACAAGGAAGATTTCAGCTTTCTTCTGTGTATGAGGAAGATTTCAGCTTTCTTCTGTGTATGAGGAAGATTTCAGCTTTCTTCTGTGTACGAGGAAGATTTCAGCTTTCTTCTGTGTATGAGGAAGATTTCAGCTTTCTTCTGTGTATGAGGAAGATTTCAGCTTTCTTCTGTGTATGAGGAAGATTTCAGCTTTCTTCTGTGTATGAGGAAGATTTCAGCATTCTTCTGTGTATGAGGAAGATTTCAGCTTTCTTCTGTGTATGAGGAAGATTTCAGCTTTCTTCTGTGTATGAGGAAGATTTCAGCTTTCTTCTGTGTATGAGGAAGATTTCAGCTTTCTTCTGTGTATGAGGAAGATTTCAGCTTTCTTCTGTGTATGAGGTAGATTTCACCTATCTTCTGATGAAGATTTCAGCTCTCTTCTGATGAAGGTTTCAGCTTTCTTCTGTGTACGAGGAAGATTTCAGCTTTCTTCTGTGTACAAGGAAGATTTCAGCTTTCTTCTGTGTACGAGGAAGATTTCAGCTCTCTTCCGTGTACGAGGAAGATTTCAGCTTTCTTCTATGTACGAGGAAGATTTCAGCTCTCTTCTGTGTATGAGGAAGATTTCAGCTTTCTTCTATGTACAAGGAAGATTTCAGCTCTCTTCTATGTACGAGGAAGATTTCAGCTCTCTTCTGTGAATGAGGAAGATTTCAGCTTTCTTCTGTGTACGTGGAAGATCTGAGTTGTCTTTGAACTTTATAACCCACTGATCCACAACTTTACCCTTGATAAACTTCAACATTTGACAGTTTATTTCCTTTTGTTCTCTTCAAAGCAAATCTCTGATGCTCTTAGTTATATTCATTCAGTATAAAATGATCATCAGAGAAATGAGCACAACTGTAAAATGATCATTAGAGACATGAGCACAGGTGTAAAATGACATAGAGAAATGAGCACAAATATAAAATGATATAGACAAATGTAAAATGATACAGAGAAATGAGCACAAATGTAAAATGACACAGAGAAATGAGACATCATCAGGTGCCGTGCTGCCTGGCGTTGGCTATTATGCTTCTCCAGAGTACATGATCCTTCATGCAGGCCATCAGCTCAGTTGGTGATCTCCTCTCACACCATCCCGTCAGACTATCCAGTATCATTTCTCTTGGTCTTCCTCTTGATCTTCTTCCTTCTATTTTTCCTGTTGTTATAATATTTTCAATGCCCCTTCTTCTCATTGCATGTCCTGTGAAAGTACATTGTCTCTCTCTAATCTTTTTTGACAATATTTTTTTTGTCTCTCCAGCTCTTCTCATACATTCTTCATTAGTTATTTTTGCTGTTCAGGTGATTCGTAACATTCTTCTAAAAAACCACATTTCTGCTGCTTCCAATGATTTTTGTGCAGACCTGCATATAGCATTTTAGGACTCGTTTTCTAACACTCATTGATACGGATGCGTTGGGATAATATGTTTCTCAATCTCTGAAATGCAGTCTTTGCTTGGCCTATTCTGTTCCTAATTCTGTTCTGCATTTCTCATCTGAAGTTATTACTGCTCCAAGGTATTTGAATTTCTGCATCTGCTTTAGAATAGTTCTGTTTAATGTAATACTGCATGTTGGTGGATTCTGTTTCTTAGATACAACCATAGTCTCTGTCTTTTTGATGTTTAAAGTAAGGCCTTTCTGTTCACTTTCTTTAGTGACTTTATCCAAGAGATTTTGCAGGTCTTGTTGGCTCTCAGCTATCAGTACTGTGTTGTCAGTTTACCGAAGGTTGTTAATATTGTATCCTCCAGTTTTTATGTCTGGTTCTGTGATGATCAATCTTAGAATATTCTCACTGTACAGAGAAAAAAGGTCTGGAGATAGTACACATCCTTGTCACACCCCTTGTTTTATAGGTTGATATTTTCCAGTTCTATTTTCAACTCAAATTACTGCTTCTTGGTGCCAGTATAGATGTTTTACAATCCTCTGGTCTGTGCCGTCTATATTGATGTCTTCAAGCATTTTAATAATTTCATTATGTTTCACCTTGTTGAATGCCTTGGTGTAATCAATGAAGCATAAAAAGAGATCTTTCTGTACTTCTAAAGTTCCTTCAGTTAGTGTTTGTAAACCAGCATAAATGGCACTGTGTGTTCCCTTTCCTTCAACAAATCCAAACTGTTCATCTGCTATTTCCATTTTTATATTTTTCCTTGTTCTTCTCATAATGATTCTAAGAAGTAGCTTTGGTGGTCCATCACATGTTTTCAGTATCTGGTGTTAATTCTGATCTTTCTCCTCCATATAGCTCACCAATGTACTCTGTCCACAATGTCTTCTTTTCCCATTAACATTTTACCTTCTTTTGATTTCAGTCACCCTATGGTGTATTTTGTTTTCCTGCCTGTGAGTTCACTAATTTGTACATGTTTTTGCTGTCTTTATTATGAGAGTCCTCTATTTGTCTGCACTGTTCATTTAGCCACACTTCTCTGTATTTGTGTCTTATTTCTTTATCTCGCTATATTTTCCTCTCTGATATTTTTACTCCTCCTCTTCTTGTTCATCAGTCCTAAGATGTTGTCTGTCATCCATTTATTCTTGGGGGCTTGTGTTTTGGTGGTATAATCTCAACAGTGTGGTGGATAGAATCTCTTAACATTCCTCGTTGTTCATCTATACTATTTATCTTTGTTATTGCATTGTATCTATTTCTTATAATAACTTTGTATTGTTCTCGCAGTTCTTGGTCATTTTTAAGTTCTGTATTCAGTTTGTTGTTTCTCACTTTTCTGCATGCTTTCTTTAGCTTCATTCTAATTTTTCCACAGAGTGGGTCATGGTCACTATTGCAGTCAGCTCCTGGCATGGTTTTTATTATCAGAAATGCATTCCAGAATCGTTTGTTGATCAATACATAGTCTGGTTAAAAGTCTTTTTGTCTGGACTGCACCATGTTGCCAGTCTTCAGGGATGTTGTTTAAACCAGGTTTTTCCTACATGTTTCCATGCTATGTATTCTTGTTAATTCAATTAATTTACTACCTGTGTCATTCCTCTCCCCCAGTCCATAGTCACCACTGATGTCTGAAGTTCTTCCTTTACCAACTTTGGCATTAAAATCTCCCATGACTATAGTAACTTCATGTGACTTTGTGTGTTTCAGGGCTGTCTCTATGTCATTATAAAATATCTGTACATCTTCTTCAGAACTTTCATATGTTGGAGCGTACACTTGCATAATATTTATGTTTATTGAGAAATTAGTACAAATGTAAAATGACATAAAGAAATTAGCACAAGTGTGAAATGACACAGAGAAATTAGCACAAGTGTAAAGTGATCATTGGAGAAATAAATACAAGTGTCAAATGTTTGTTACAGGAAGGAGAACAATTAAAAAAATATGTGGGGTGTTTAAAAGGTTTCACTAATGGTATCAGAAAACAAACAAAACAGAAGATACAAACAAATTACTTTCATTGGCCTTCAAAACAATCGCCAACCTTCACAACACACTTTTGGCAATGTTCAAAAAGCTTCTGGAAACTGTTAGCAAAGGTCTATTTAGGAATCAGTCGCAGAACCACCGTCACACGTTCATGGACTTTCACTACATCTGGAAAAATTGTGCCTTTCATGATGCTTTTCAGGTGGGGAAACAGAAAGAAGTCTGCAGGCTTCCTATACATGCATAATCAGGGAGGTATGGTGGATGATCGAGAACAGGTATGCCACGCCAAGGCAAGAACTGGTGCATATGGATCATGTCTGCGTTTCTGCTTACTGATGGCTGACTCGCATGTGGCTCATCCTCAGTCGTTTCCTTCCTGTTATGAAAGCGTTTGAACCAGTCATAAACACATTTTCTGCTCACTGCTTCCATCCCATACACTTTCATAAACATTTCATGCATCTCCATCGCTGTTTTCCCCAGCGTGTAGCAGAACTTGATGTTCACTCACTGCACTGTGATCTTACCTCTCACACTGCACTGTGATCTTACCTCTCACACTGCACTGTGATCTTACCTCTCACACTGCACTGTGATCTTACCTCTCACACTGACTACGTTCGACTGCCTGCAGCGGATTTATCCTGTCGGTTATGTGTGCTCTATGCTAGGTGGCGCTTCTTGGTGTGCCTCTAGATAGCCATGTGTATGGCCATGTACCTGCCATTGAGATATCGGACCATTCATCAAATTTTTTAGACACACCTTGTATATAAAAATATGCACCAGTAAGATGCATATAAAAGTCACAACTTCCAGATGTCTGAGCTCAAACCACTGCCTGCAGTAATGTCCAATCTCACAAACATAATGAATACAAACAAGAAACGTAAAGACTCTTCACTCAAAATCTCACAAACATAATGAATACAAACAAGAAACGTAAAGACTCTTCACTCAAAATCTCACAAACATAATGAATACAAACAAGAAATGTAAAGACTCTTCTCTCCTGGTAAAACATAGTACTTAAAGTATAACTGATGTCAGATAATACATATCTTGTCATTTGTACACTGTATAACAAACTATCACCTGTAGTTGATAAAACTGTATAAAATGGAAGTAAGAAATACTGCACATGAAATCTTGACACAAGCATCAGATTTCTTTTCTTCACTTTGACTTTGTTCTCCATGTCAAATCTACAAATGTAGTGTCCACCAGTTCCTGTCTGGTTCAGCCACTAGTTACTGTCAGTGTCAGAATGGAAGATCTGATGTCTATTCTGGCTCACACAGCAATAGAAAGAACACCAATGAAAACAAGTCTGTTACTACAACTTACCCCAAAACAAAGCTATACTCTATCTCTACCACCTATAACAAGACAAAGCTAGACTATCTCTACCACCTATAACAAGACAAAGCTTGACTCTATCTCCACCACCTATAACAAGACAAAGCTTGACTCCTACCACCTATAACAAGACAAAGCTTGACTCCTACCACCTATAACAAGACAAAGCTTGACTCCTACCACCTATAACAAGACAAAGCTAGACTATCTCTACCACCTATAACAAGACAAAGCTTGACTCTATCTCTACCACCTATAACAAGACAAAGCTTGACTCCTACCAACTATAACAAGACAAAGCTTGACTCTATCTCTACCACCTATAACAAGACAAAGCTTGACTCCTACCACCTATAACAAGACAAAGCTTGACTCCTACCACCTATAACAAGACAAAGCTTGACTCCTACCACCTATAACAAGACAAAGCTTGACTCCTACCACCTATAACAAGATAAAGCTAGACTCCTACCACCTATAACAAGATAAAGCTTGACTCCTACCACCTATAACAAGATAAAGCTTGACTCCTACCACCTATATCAAGATAAAGCTTGACTCCTACCACCTATAACAAGATAAAGCTTGACTCCTACCACCTATAACAAGATAAAGCTTGACTCCTACCACCTATAACAAGATAAAGCTTGACTCCTACCACCTATAACAAGATAAAGCTAGACTATCTCTACCACCTATAACAAGATAAAGCTAGACTATCTCTACCACATATAACAAGACAAAGCTTGACTCCTACCACCTATAACAAGATAAAGCTAGACTATCTCTACCACCTATAACAAGATAAAGCTAGACTATCTCTACCACCTATAACAAGATAATGCGAGACTATCTCTACCACCTATAACAAGATAAAGCTTGACTCCTACAACCTATAACAAGACAAAGCTTGACTCCCACCACCTATAACAAGACAAAGCTTGACTCCTACCACCTATAATGCAATAAGAATTGTTGATAGTGTAACATGAACTGCTGATAATGCAATAAGAATTGTTGATAGTGTAACATGAACTGCTGATAATGCAATAAGAATTGTTGATAGTGTAACATGAACTGCTGATAATGCAATAAGAATTGTTGATAGTGTAACATGAACTGCTGATAATGCAATAAGAATTGTTGATAGTGTAACATGAACTGCTGATAATGCAATAAGAATTGTTGATAGTGTAACATGAACTGCTGATAATGCAATAAGAATTGTTGATAGTGTAACATGAACTGCTGATAATGCAATAAGAATTGTTGATAGTGTAACATGAACTGCTGATAATGCAATAAGAATTGTTGATAGTGTAACATGAACTGCTGATAATGCAATAAGAATTGTTGATAGTGTAACATGAACTGCTGATAATGCAATAAGAATTGTTGATAGTGTAACATGAACTGCTGATAATGCAATAAGAATTGTTGATAGTGTAACATGAACTGCTGATAATGCAATAAGAATTGTTGATAGTGTAACATGAACTGCTGATAATGCAATAAGAATTGTTGATAGTGTAACATGAACTGCTGATAATGCAATAAGAATTGTTGATAGTGTAACATGAACTGCTGATAATGCAATAAGAATTGTTGATAGTGTAACATGAACTGCTGATAATGCAATAAGAATTGTTGATAGTGTAACATGAACTGCTGATAATGCAATAAGAATTGTTGATAGTGTAACATGAACTGCTGATAATGCAATAAGAATTGTTGATAGTGTAACATGAACTGCTGATAATGCAATAAGAATTGTTGATAGTGTAACATGAACTGCTGATAATGCAATAAGAATTGTTGATAGTGTAACATGAACTGCTGATAATGCAATAAGAATTGTTGATAGTGTAACATGAACTGCTGATAATGCAATAAGAATTGTTGATAGTGTAACATGAACTGCTGATAATGCAATAAGAATTGTTGATAGTGTAACATGAACTGCTGATAATGCAATAAGAATTGTTGATAGTGTAACATGAACTGCTGATAATGCAATAAGAATTGTTGATAGTGTAACATGAACTGCTGATAATGCAATAAGAATTGTTGATAGTGTAACATGAACTGCTGATAATGCAATAAGAATTGTTGATAGTGTAACATGAACTGCTGATAATGCAATAAGAATTGTTGATAGTGTAACATGAACTGCTGATAATGCAATAAGAATTGTTGATAGTGTAACATGAACTGCTGATAATGCAATAAGAATTGTTGATAGTGTAACATGAACTGCTGATAATGCAATAAGAATTGTTGATAGTGTAACATGAACTGCTGATAATGCAATAAGAATTGTTGATAGTGTAACATGAACTGCTGATAATGCAATAAGAATTGTTGATAGTGTAACATGAACTGCTGATAATGCAATAAGAATTGTTGATAGTGTAACATGAACTGCTGATAATGCAATAAGAATTGTTGATAGTGTAACATGAACTGCTGATAATGCAATAAGAATTGTTGATAGTGTAACATGAACTGCTGATAATGCAATAAGAATTGTTGATAGTGTAACATGAACTGCTGATAATGCAATAAGAATTGTTGATAGTGTAACATGAACTGCTGATAATGCAATAAGAATTGTTGATAGTGTAACATGAACTGCTGATAATGCAATAAGAATTGTTGATAGTGTAACATGAACTGCTGATAATGCAATAAGAATTGTTGATAGTGTAACATGAACTGCTGATAATGCAATAAGAATTGTTGATAGTGTAATAAGAGTCACTAGTGTAAGAAGAGCTAACAGTGTAACACAAATTGGTGATAGTCTAACAAGAGTTAATGATGGAAGAGACAAGAGTTAATGATGTAAAAAGAGGTCATGGTGTCATCATCATCAGGTGCCGTGCCGACTGGCGTTTGGCTATTATGCTTCTCCAGAGTATCCGATCCTTCATGCAGGCCATCAGCTCAGTTGATGATCTCCTCTCACACCATCCTGTCAGACTGTCCAGTATCATTTCTCTTGGTCTTCCTCTGATCTTCTTCCTTCTATTTTTCCTGTTGTTATAATATTTTCAATGCCCCCTCTTCTCATTGCATGTCCTATGAAAGTACATTGTCTCTCTCTTATCTTTTGAGAAGGTTTTTTGTCTCTCCAGCTCTTCTTATACATTCTTCATTAGTTATTTTTGCTGTCCAGTTCTGTCATGGTGTCACAGCAGAAAAATGCCAAGTACAAACAGCCCGACTTTAGATAATGGAGTTTTTCTCTTTAACATCAGATGTGTTACCCAGATGTTATAAAGAAGGCTCCTGACATAACATCAAATGTGCTACCCAGGCACACAATCAAGACAAAGCTAGACTCTATCTCTACCACCTATAACAAGACAAAGCTTGACTCTAATTCTACCACCTATAACAAGATAAAGCTTGACTCCTACCACCTATAACAAGATAAAGCTTGACTCCTACCACCTATAACAAGACAAAGCTAGACTCCTACCACCTACAACAAGACAAAGTTTGACTCCACCACCTATAACAAGACAAAGCTTGACTCTATCTCTACCACCTATAACAAGATAAAGCTTGACTCCACCACCTACAACAAGATAAAGCTAGACTATCTCTACAACCTATAACAAGACAAAGCTTGACTCCACCACCTACAACAAGACAAAGCTTGACTCTATCTCTACCACCTATAACAAGACAAAGCTTGACTCCACTACCTACAACAAGACAAAGCTTGACTCTATCTCTACCACCTATAACAAGACAAAGCTTGACTCCACCACCTACAACAAGACAAAGCTTGACTCTATCTCTACCACCTATAACAAGACAAAGCTTGACTCCTACCACCTAACAAGACAAAGCTTGACTCTATCTCTACCACCTATAACAAGACTAAGCTAGACTATCTCTAACACCTACAACAAGACAAAGCTTGACTCCTACCACCTATAACAAGACAAAGCTTGACTCCACCACCTATAACAAGACAAAGCTTGACTCTATCTCTACCACCTATAACAAGACAAAGCTTGACTCCACCACCTATAACAAGACAAAGCTTGACTCCACCACCTATAACAAGATAAAGCTTGACTCCTACCACCTATAACAAGACAAAGCTTGACTCCTACCACCTATAACAAGATAAAGCTTGACTCCTACCACCTATAACAAGATAAAGCTTGACTCCTACCACCTACAACAAGACAAAGCTAGACTATCTCTACCACCTATAACAAGACAAAGCTTGACTCTATCTCCACCACCTATAACAAGACAAAGCTTGACTCCTACCACCTATAACAAGACAAAGCTTGACTCCTACCACCTATAACAAGACAAAGCTTGACTCCACCACCTACAACAAGACAAAGATCTCTATTTCCTACAGTAGCTAGATTTAAAGCTATGGCAACACCTAAAACTAAACAAGAACAATGTCTTGTGTTTTTGTCCAGTTCTGTGGTGACAATTTCTCTGTGTAAATGTCAAAACTTGTTTCTGTCCAGTTCTATGGTCATGATTTCTCTGTGTAAATGTCAAAACTTGTTTTTATCCCATTCTGTGGTGATGATTTGTATTTGTCTGAGTGAACATTAGTGCAGTGATACTTGGCAGTTTACAATGTAAGCAGAGCTAGTGAAACCATGGCTCTTGAGTGAGTGATGAGTTTGTTACATTCATGTGCCAGACAACTAACTCTGAGGTCTGACTGTCATGAGACTACAATCTCCAGCACTGTTAAAACTGACTACAAATGTTCATGACATTTACTCTCTCTACTAAGGAACATGTATAAAACACAAAACTCAGCAATCCTGCCTTTGGTTAGTAAGATATTACAATGTATTCAGCTCTCTTACACTAACTGGACAGACTGACGCTAGGCCACTGGGAGCATCTGTTACATGCTTCACTAACTTCATACGCAGCGGCCAGATCACTGTGAACATCTGTTACATAATTTTGAAAACAAAAAAAAAAATTTCACACAAAATAGATCTGTTTTTTCTTCTTGTCACAACAAATCAAATGGCAATAAATAAAAGAATCACAGTGCACAACTTTGGTGTTCTTTCTTCTACAACACAAAAACTGAGAGCTTCAGTCTAACAAGAAACTGAGCATCACAGAAAAGGTTAAATTAACCCAAGCAAATGAACACTGGGTCATCTGTGCCATCTCTGCACTCTGTACTTGCCCCAGTAGCTAGCATGAGTTGACTACAGTGTAATAACAGTTGCCAACAAGAGAAGTGTAACAAGAGTTGCTGATAGTGTAATAAAAGTTTTTGATAGTGTAACAAGATTTAAAAGTGTAACAAGAATTGGTGCTAGCATAATAAGAATCCTTGATAGTGCAAGAGTTGCTGATAAAGTAATAAAAGTTCTGATAGTGTAACATGAACTGCTGATAATGCAATAAGAATTGTTGATAGTGTAACATGAACTGCTGATAATGCAATAAGAATTGTTGATAGTGTAACATGAACTGCTGATAATGCAATAAGAATTGTTGATAGTGTAACATGAACTGCTGATAATGCAATAAGAATTGTTGATAGTGTAACATGAACTGCTGATAATGCAATAAGAATTGTTGATAGTGTAACATGAACTGCTGATAATGCAATAAGAATTGTTGATAGTGTAACATGAACTGCTGATAATGCAATAAGAATTGTTGATAGTGTAACATGAACTGCTGATAATGCAATAAGAATTGTTGATAGTGTAACATGAACTGCTGATAATGCAATAAGAATTGTTGATAGTGTAACATGAACTGCTGATAATGCAATAAGAATTGTTGATAGTGTAACATGAACTGCTGATAATGCAATAAGAATTGTTGATAGTGTAACATGAACTGCTGATAATGCAATAAGAATTGTTGATAGTGTAACATGAACTGCTGATAATGCAATAAGAATTGTTGATAGTGTAACATGAACTGCTGATAATGCAATAAGAATTGTTGATAGTGTAACATGAACTGCTGATAATGCAATAAGAATTGTTGATAGTGTAACATGAACTGCTGATAATGCAATAAGAATTGTTGATAGTGTAACATGAACTGCTGATAATGCAATAAGAATTGTTGATAGTGTAACATGAACTGCTGATAATGCAATAAGAATTGTTGATAGTGTAACATGAACTGCTGATAATGCAATAAGAATTGTTGATAGTGTAACATGAACTGCTGATAATGCAATAAGAATTGTTGATAGTGTAACATGAACTGCTGATAATGCAATAAGAATTGTTGATAGTGTAACATGAACTGCTGATAATGCAATAAGAATTGTTGATAGTGTAACATGAACTGCTGATAATGCAATAAGAATTGTTGATAGTGTAACATGAACTGCTGATAATGCAATAAGAATTGTTGATAGTGTAACATGAACTGCTGATAATGCAATAAGAATTGTTGATAGTGTAACATGAACTGCTGATAATGCAATAAGAATTGTTGATAGTGTAACATGAACTGCTGATAATGCAATAAGAATTGTTGATAGTGTAACATGAACTGCTGATAATGCAATAAGAATTGTTGATAGTGTAACATGAACTGCTGATAATGCAATAAGAATTGTTGATAGTGTAACATGAACTGCTGATAATGCAATAAGAATTGTTGATAGTGTAACATGAACTGCTGATAATGCAATAAGAATTGTTGATAGTGTAACATGAACTGCTGATAATGCAATAAGAATTGTTGATAGTGTAACATGAACTGCTGATAATGCAATAAGAATTGTTGATAGTGTAACATGAACTGCTGATAATGCAATAAGAATTGTTGATAGTGTAACATGAACTGCTGATAATGCAATAAGAATTGTTGATAGTGTAACATGAACTGCTGATAATGCAATAAGAATTGTTGATAGTGTAACATGAACTGCTGATAATGCAATAAGAATTGTTGATAGTGTAACATGAACTGCTGATAATGCAATAAGAATTGTTGATAGTGTAACATGAACTGCTGATAATGCAATAAGAATTGTTGATAGTGTAACATGAACTGCTGATAATGCAATAAGAATTGTTGATAGTGTAACATGAACTGCTGATAATGCAATAAGAATTGTTGATAGTGTAACATGAACTGCTGATAATGCAATAAGAATTGTTGATAGTGTAACATGAACTGCTGATAATGCAATAAGAATTGTTGATAGTGTAACATGAACTGCTGATAATGCAATAAGAATTGTTGATAGTGTAACATGAACTGCTGATAATGCAATAAGAATTGTTGATAGTGTAATAAGAGTTGTCACTAGTGTAAGGAAGAGCTAACAGTGTAACACAAATTGGTGATAGTCTAACAAGAGTTAATGATGGAAGAGACAAGAGTTAATGATGTAAAAAGAGGTCATGGTGTCATCATCATCAGGTGCCGTGCCGACTGGCGTTGGCTATTATGCTTCTCCAGAGTATCCGATCCTTCATGCAGGCCATCAGCTCAGTTGATGATCTCCTCTCACACCATCCTGTCAGACTGTCCAGTATCATTTCTCTTGGTCTTCCTCTTGATCTTCTTCCTTCTATTTTTCCTGTTGTTATAATATTTTCAATGCCCCCTCTTCTCATTGCATGTCCTATGAAAGTACATTGTCTCTCTCTTATCTTTTTGAGAAGGTTTTTTGTCTCTCCAGCTCTTCTTATACATTCTTCATTAGTTATTTTTGCTGTCCAGTTCTGTCATGGTGTCACAGCAGAAAAATGCCAAGTACAAACAGCCCGACTTTAGATAATGGAGTTTTTCTCTTTAACATCAGATGTGTTACCCAGATGTTATAAAGACAAAGCTTGACTCCACCACCTACAACAAGACAAAGCTTGACTCTATCTCTACCACCTATAACAAGACTAAGCTAGACTATCTCTAACACCTACAACAAGACAAAGCTTGACTCCTACCACCTATAACAAGACAAAGCTTGACTCACCACCTATAACAAGACAAAGCTTGACTCTATCTCTACCACCTATAACAAGACAAAGCTTGACTCACCACCTATAACAAGACAAAGCTTGACTCCACCACCTATAACAAGATAAAGCTTGACTCCTACCACCTATAACAAGACAAAGCTTGACTCCTACCACCTATAACAAGATAAAGCTTGACTCCTACCACCTATAACAAGATAAAGCTTGACTCCTACCACCTACAACAAGACAAAGCTAGACTATCTCTACCACCTATAACAAGACAAAGCTTGACTCTATCTCCACCACCTATAACAAGACAAAGCTTGACTATCTCTACACCTATAACAAGACAAAGCTTGACTCCTACCACCTATAACAAGACAAAGCTTGACTCCACCACCTACAACAAGACAAAGATCTCTATTTCCTACAGTAGCTAGATTTAAAGCTATGGCAACACCTAAAACTAAACAAGAACAATGTCTTGTGTTTTTGTCCAGTTCTGTGGTGACAATTTCTCTGTGTAAATGTCAAAACTTGTTTCTGTCCAGTTCTATGGTCATGATTTCTCTGTGTAAATGTCAAAACTTGTTTTTATCCCATTCTGTGGTGATGATTTGTATTTGTCTGAGTGAACATTAGTGCAGTGATACTTGGCAGTTTACAATGTAAGCAGAGCTAGTGAAACCATGGCTCTTGAGTGAGTGATGAGTTTGTTACATTCATGTGCCAGACAACTAACTCTGAGGTCTGACTGTCATGAGACTACAATCTCCAGCACTGTTAAAACTGACTACAAATGTTCATGACATTTACTCTCTCTACTAAGGAACATGTATAAAACACAAAACTCAGCAATCCTGCCTTTGGTTAGTAAGATATTACAATGTATTCAGCTCTCTTACACTAACTGGACAGACTGACGCTAGGCCACTGGGAGCATCTGTTACATGCTTCACTAACTTCATACGCAGCGGCCAGATCACTGTGAACATCTGTTACATAATTTTGAAAACAAAAAAAAAAATTTCACACAAAATAGATCTGTTTTTTCTTCTTGTCACAACAAATCAAATGGCAATAAATAAAAGAATCACAGCGCACAACTTTGGTGTTCTTTCTTCTACAACACAAAACTGAGAGCTTCAGTCTAACAAGAAACTGAGCATCACAGAAAAGGTTAAATTAACCCAAGCAAATGAACACTGGGTCATCTGTGCCATCTCTGCACTCTGTACTTGCCCCAGTAGCTAGCATGAGTTGACTACAGTGTAATAACAGTTGCCAACAAGAGAAGTGTAACAAGAGTTGCTGATAGTGTAATAAAAGTTTTTGATAGTGTAACAAGATTTAAAAGTGTAACAAGAATTGGTGCTAGCATAATAAGAATCCTTGATAGTGCAAGAGTTGCTGATAAAGTAATAAAAGTTCTGATAGTGTAACATGAACTGCTGATAATGCAATAAGAATTGTTGATAGTGTAACATGAACTGCTGATAATGCAATAAGAATTGTTGATAGTGTAACATGAACTGCTGATAATGCAATAAGAATTGTTGATAGTGTAATAAGAGTTGTCACTAGTGTAAGGAAGAGCTAACAGTGTAACACAAATTGGTGATAGTCTAACAAGAGTTAATGATGGAAGAGACAAGAGTTAATGATGTAAAAAGAGGTCATGGTGTCATCATCATCAGGTGCCGTGCCGACTGGCGTTGGCTATTATGCTTCTCCAGAGTATCCGATCCTTCATGCAGGCCATCAGCTCAGTTGATGATCTCCTCTCACACCATCCTGTCAGACTGTCCAGTATCATTTCTCTTGGTCTTCCTCTTGATCTTCTTCCTTCTATTTTTCCTGTTGTTATAATATTTTCAATGCCCCCTCTTCTCATTGCATGTCCTATGAAAGTACATTGTCTCTCTCTTATCTTTTTGAGAAGGTTTTTTGTCTCTCCAGCTCTTCTTATACATTCTTCATTAGTTATTTTTGCTGTCCAGTTCTGTCATGGTGTCACAGCAGAAAAATGCCAAGTACAAACAGCCCGACTTTAGATAATGGAGTTTTTCTCTATAACAAGACAAAGCTTGACTCCTACCACCTATAACAAGATAAAGCTTGACTCCTACCACCTATAACAAGATAAAGCTTGACTCCTACCACCTACAACAAGACAAAGCTAGACTATCTCTACCACCTATAACAAGACAAAGCTTGACTCTATCTCTACCACCTATAACAAGACAAAGCTTGACTCCTACCACCTATAACAAGACAAAGCTTGACTCCTACCACCTATAACAAGACAAAGCTTGACTCCACCACCTACAACAAGACAAAGATCTCTATTTCCTACAGTAGCTAGATTTAAAGCTATGGCAACACCTAAAACTAAACAAGAACAATGTCTTGTGTTTTTGTCCAGTTCTGTGGTGACAATTTCTCTGTGTAAATGTCAAAACTTGTTTCTGTCCAGTTCTATGGTCATGATTTCTCTGTGTAAATGTCAAAACTTGTTTTTATCCCATTCTGTGGTGATGATTTGTATTTGTCTGAGTGAACATTAGTGCAGTGATACTTGGCAGTTTACAATGTAAGCAGAGCTAGTGAAACCATGGCTCTTGAGTGAGTGATGAGTTTGTTACATTCATGTGCCAGACAACTAACTCTGAGGTCTGACTGTCATGAGACTACAATCTCCAGCACTGTTAAAACTGACTACAAATGTTCATGACATTTACTCTCTCTACTAAGGAACATGTATAAAACACAAAACTCAGCAATCCTGCCTTTGGTTAGTAAGATATTACAATGTATTCAGCTCTCTTACACTAACTGGACAGACTGACGCTAGGCCACTGGGAGCATCTGTTACATGCTTCACTAACTTCATACGCAGCGGCCAGATCACTGTGAACATCTGTTACATAATTTTGAAAACAAAAAAAAAAATTTCACACAAAATAGATCTGTTTTTTCTTCTTGTCACAACAAATCAAATGGCAATAAATAAAAGAATCACAGCGCACAACTTTGGTGTTCTTTCTTCTACAACACAAAACTGAGAGCTTCAGTCTAACAAGAAACTGAGCATCACAGAAAAGGTTAAATTAACCCAAGCAAATGAACACTGGGTCATCTGTGCCATCTCTGCACTCTGTACTTGCCCCAGTAGCTAGCATGAGTTGACTACAGTGTAATAACAGTTGCCAACAAGAGAAGTGTAACAAGAGTTGCTGATAGTGTAATAAAAGTTTTTGATAGTGTAACAAGATTTAAAAGTGTAACAAGAATTGGTGCTAGCATAATAAGAATCCTTGATAGTGCAAGAGTTGCTGATAAAGTAATAAAAGTTCTGATAGTGTAACATGAACTGCTGATAATGCAATAAGAATTGTTGATAGTGTAACATGAACTGCTGATAATGCAATAAGAATTGTTGATAGTGTAACATGAACTGCTGATAATGCAATAAGAATTGTTGATAGTGTAATAAGAGTTGTCACTAGTGTAAGGAAGAGCTAACAGTGTAACACAAATTGGTGATAGTCTAACAAGAGTTAATGATGGAAGAGACAAGAGTTAATGATGTAAAAAGAGGTCATGGTGTCATCATCATCAGGTGCCGTGCCGACTGGCGTTGGCTATTATGCTTCTCCAGAGTATCCGATCCTTCATGCAGGCCATCAGCTCAGTTGATGATCTCCTCTCACACCATCCTGTCAGACTGTCCAGTATCATTTCTCTTGGTCTTCCTCTTGATCTTCTTCCTTCTATTTTTCCTGTTGTTATAATATTTTCAATGCCCCCTCTTCTCATTGCATGTCCTATGAAAGTACATTGTCTCTCTCTTATCTTTTTGAGAAGGTTTTTTGTCTCTCCAGCTCTTCTTATACATTCTTCATTAGTTATTTTTGCTGTCCAGTTCTGTCATGGTGTCACAGCAGAAAAATGCCAAGTACAAACAGCCCGACTTTAGATAATGGAGTTTTTCTCTTTAACATCAGATGTGTTACCCAGATGTTATAAAGAAGGCTCCTGACATAACATCAAATGTGCTACCCAGGCACACAATCTAGTCAAAAAGATGGCTCCTGACATAACAACAAATGTGTTACCCCTACACACATTCTAGTTACAAAGATGGCTCCTGACATAACATCAAATGTGTTACCCAGACACAAATTCTAGTTATAAAGATGGCACCTGACATAACATCAAATGTGTTACCCAGACACAAATTCTAGTTATAAAGATGGCACCTGACATAACATCAAATGTGTTACCCAGACACAAATTCTAGTTATAAAGATGGCACCTGACATAACATCAAATGTGTTACCCAGACACAAATTCTAGTTATAAAGATGGCACCTGACATAACATCAAATATGCTACCCAGGCACTCATTCAGGTTATGAAGATGGCTCCTGACATAACATAAAATCACACTTAAAATAAATTTCTAACCAAGTTTGCAGAAAATGGCTCCTGACAAAACAGAAATAGAAATGAAGATCAAGCCACAGCAAGCATAGGCAAGCGCACCTTGGCAAGTTAAAAGAGATGAACAATATAAGACTGGTCAGAAACTCTACTGTTCTGATATTCAAACAGCAGGAATGTGAGAGTGCTACTTCAGCACATCAAAGTACATGTGATGTGTGTCTGGCTGATGTGCTAGCTAGTCGGTCTCAAAGGGGGTGTAGACATCACAAATATAAACAAACTGACTTCAATAAATGGTTTGTGAAACATCCATTACATAAGTCTGGATCATTTATTACACAAATATGATCTAGTAAGCAGATATTGTTCTGTGCTGTTCTTGCCTATGGAAGACTTGATCCTCATCTTCTGATCTTCAATAAATAAATATGTTGGTGAGAGTCTGTTATGGAGTTTCTCTCATGCCTAAACTCACTAGGATGCCTGCTCACTCTGTCTGTCTGTCTGTGCACTGGGTCTCAAGAAGTGGACTCAGTCAGCTCACTCTTGTGGGGAAAATTAGATGAAAAGCTGGATGGGACTGGAAGAAAATGATGAGGTAAGAAAGTTATACTATAACACAGATAAACACTTGACAAAGTTTTACAACAACACAGATAAACACTCTACACAGTTTTACAATAACACAGATAAACACTCTACACAGTTTTACAATAACACAGATAAACACTCTACACAGTTTTACAATAACACAGATAAACACTCTACACAGTTTTACAATAACACAGATAAACACTCTACACAGTTTTACAATAACACAGATAAACACTCTACAGAAGTATTACTATAATACAGTTAAACACTACACAAGTTTTACTATAACACAGATAAACACTCAACAAAGTTTCATAATAACATAGATAAACACTCCACAATTTACAATGACACAGATAAACACTCAAGTTTTACAATAACATAGATAAACACTACAGTTTACAAAGTTTTACAATGAAAAACTAAGACACTTTCAAAAATAAACAGGCAGCACATTTTTTTAAAAATTATCAAATCATGACTCTTCAGACAACAGATACCTTCATCCTCTCTTCATGCTACAACAGACACCTTCATCCTCTCTTCATGCTACAAGAGACACCTTCATCCTCTCTTCATGCTACAACAGACACCTTCATCCTCTCTTCAAGCTACAACTACAACAGACACCTTCATCCTCTCTTCATGCTACAACAGACACCTTCATCCTCTCTTCATGCTACAACAGACACCTTCATCCTCTCTTCATGCTACAACACACAACAGACACCTTCATCCTCTCTTCATGCTACAACACACAACAGATACCTTCATCCTCTCTTCATGCTACAACACACAACAGATACCTTCATCCTCTCTTCAAGCTACAATACACAACAGACACTTTCATCCTCTCTTCATGCTACAACACACAACAGACACCTTCATCCTCTCTTCATGCTACAACACACAACAGATACCTTCATCCTCTCTTCATGCTACAACACACAACAGATACCTTCATCCTCTCTTCAAGCTACAATACACAACAGACACTTTCATCCTCTCTTCAAGCTACAATACACAACAGACACCTTCATCCTCTCTTCATGCTACAACACACAACAGATACCTTCATCCTCTCTTCATGCTACAACACACAACAGACATCTTAATCCTCTCTTCATGCTACAAACATCCACCTTTTACTTAAAACCACCAGCTGTAGGCCTTGTAATATTAACTGATACTAGAACTACTAAAATACATTTAATGTGAAGCTAGCATCTTTGTGATAAGCACAGTATGACACATTTCACAGCCCATAAGACATTTACAGCAAGTCATACTCATGTTCCAACAACTAGCTAACAAACTGGAGAACTAAACATCAGATGCATGTACAACTCTTCTGATCATCCAGCCATATCAAACAACCACAGCAGTCATGTGACCAACACAATTATGGATTTCTACACTTTCAGCCTTCTCCCTGTAGGTGGCACTGAAGCCATTCTGATCATGTGTACATGTAGAGAAAGAGACATATATACACACTGGAGACATGGCTACTGTGGGAACAATCTCTGTCAACTTTCCATAAATCTGTCACTTCATCAAATATGACCAGTCTAACTTTGTCAAATATGACCAGTCTAACTTTGCCATTTTGTCAAATATGAAGAATCTAACTTTGTCAAATATGACCAGTCTAACTTTGGCCAGTCTAACTTTGTCACATATGACCAGTCTAACTTTGGCCAGTCTAACTTTGTCACATATGACCAGTCTAACTCTCATATAGCTTGGCATGCTTTCCACCTACCCATCCACTCACATAATTACATCCGCTGAGACAAAATGAAAAGCAAAATTCGTAATCTAACAATTGTTAACAACAAGGAAGAAGAGACACAAGCATAAAATACAAAAGATGAGACGACTCTACACATCTAAGAGCTAGCTACTGCCGTTGCCATTACTGTTGCGATGTTCCAAAGGATTGCGAAGACTCTCCAGGCTTGGAGAACCCGGGATTTCTGAGCCATACAACTTGCTGGCTTTTTTGTTCATTGTGGCCATGATCTGTGTGGACATGTTGAAGCCATGAATGATCTCATCCTTCCACTGATTGATCAGTACTTTGTCCTGGGAAGTCAACACACAGTACAGCTATGATAATAACCAGACTCAAAAATATATGTCAACACAACATTCAAACACCAGAACTATGGTAAACTATATGTGACAGTAAATACACAGCATTCAAATATCAGAACTATGGTAAACTATATGTGACAGTTAATACACAGATTTCAAATACCAGAACTATAGTAAACTATATATGAAAATTAAAACACATCATTCAAATACCAGAACTATAGTAAATTAATATGAAAATTAATACACAGTTAATAAAACAGTGTGCGGTGAATGCTGACAGATACTGATGATATATTAACATATGAGCATGGGAGATGTAGAGATGATGATGATGATGGATCTTTATTTCAAAAGGGTTAAGAATTGGGTACACAGGCCAGACTGACAATCTGCCCTTTATCATACATCTTTCACTCTGTTCCAGACATTCTACAAATATGCTGCTCATATAATAAACATAATTAACAATGAAGTAACTACATACATATAAAATGACTAACTACATAAATGACTACCTCATTTCATTTATTTGCATGTCCCTTGTGGAAATTTGTCTCCACAACAGCACTCCTGTAGGCCTCTCAGTTGTGAGCAAGATGGCCTGCTGCTGATGCGACCATTTGCAGATTATCAATGATGTCTTGCAGCCATCTTCACCTTGGTCTTCCTCTCTTTCTTTTTCCCATTATGTATTCTTCCTGAGTTTTGTTAGACCTTGCACATGGGAGTTCCAGGTCAGATGTTGGTCAGTAATAAGATCTAGCATTTTGTGGTTGCTAACGTTTTCTATCTGTGATGTTTCCATGCAGAGCCGAAGTGTTGTTTTTGTCACGTTCTGTAGTTTCTGTCTTGTTGTTCTGAGCACTGATTTTATTTTATCAGTATTTATAATTATGCCACTGTTGTTGCTCCACCTAATTAGATTGTTTAACTCGACCTGAAGAGTTGATTCAAGGTTAATACAGTCATAGTCAATGGTGTAGACTGTTCAATCATCAGCAAAAAGGTCACAAGATGAGTGTTTAAGATGAAGTGGAAGATCATTGATATAGATAGCAAAGAGTAATGGGCCTAGAACAGAACCTTGCGGAACATCGGTGGCAACTATAGTAGAATTTGATAGAGAATTGTTGAAGAATACTACCTGTTGTCTGTCTGAAAGAAATGATGCAACCAATTTTATTAGGTTAGGGTGCAGTCTATAAGTCTTTATTTTTTTTACAAGAATATCATGGTCAATCATATCAAATGCCTTTCTTGAAGTGGACAAAGATGGCACCGCATGGTCTGTCATCATTTATGTTTACTAACCAGTTTTCTGTCATTTTGGTAAGAGCTGTGTGGCAGGAGTGATTGGGTCTAAAGTCTAGCTGATTGTCTTTGAGTAAATTGTACTCTTGCATGTGTCGTACTATTTTGTATATGTGTTTTTCAAGTGGTTCTGATATTGATGATAGTATGGATATTTGTCCATAGTTGGAAAGATTGCTGGATGAGCCAGATTTAAAGAGAGGGTACATTTTAGCAGTTTTAAAAGCCTCAGGGAAATAACATTTTGCAATGCACTGATTGTAAATGTATATTAGTGTATATGAAATGACTGGTGCAACATAACATAAGATCTTATTACTAATATCGTCAAGCCCAGCTGTACCGTTTTTTTCTTAAAGGATAAAAGATAACTGCCAACTTCACTGACTGTTAAGAATGGAATATGTAACTGTTTAAGTTTAGTACATCTGCTAACCAGGAATGATTGTAGTTCATGTAATTTGCATACAGGAGATGGTATTGATGATTTAAGAACGCTGATTTATTCTCTGAAATGTGTACTGATATGTGCGCTAGTATATGCACGATTGATGGCTTGAAAATCAAATTCTTTTCTTTTATTTGATCGGGTATTTATGGCTTTCCAAATTGATTTGCTGTCTGATTTATTCTGTACTAGATTCCTAAAGTAATCTTTTTTCTCTTGTATTATTAAATACCGAACTTCATTTCTGAGTGAATGGTAGGTCCTAAAGTCCTTATTTTGTGCGCCTGGTCATGTTCTCTCATGGTTTGTAATATTTCAGGTATTATCCAAGGTGACGTGTTCTGGTGTTTTACTTTGACCTCTTTCACGGGGACAAGTTAGTTTAATATCTCTCTGAAGATCTTTAGCCAACGTTCTACTGCCTCATCAGGGTCAGTTGGTGCAGGTGGGTGGGTGAAGATGCTGGCAAATCATTAAGGAATAATTCTAGAAAGGAACTAGCCGTAAGGGTACAGGACGGGATGGATCAGATAACAAGCTGCTGTGAGGATAACAATGCTGTGATAAAGCCTGAAAAAGTTAGCATCCTGTGGTGTCCATTAAATAACAGAATTACAAGATCTCAAGTTCTGATTGTGAAGTTCTGGGGACAAGATATTAAGAGAACACATTTTATGTGGCATCTAGGGATCACAACTGATAGATCCTTGTCCTTTACACAATATGTGGACAATGTAATACAAAAGGCCAAGAAAGCATCAGAAACAATTAGGTTAATGGCTGCAGCAAACTTTCCACAGCGCACTCTGTTCATGCTGATGCAGGCACTGGTATCACCATTGGAGGTGAATCTAGGCCAACTCACCCTGTCAAATCCACAGCTGAACAGACTAGAGTATGTACAGAATGAGGCAATGAGAGTGGCCTTGGGTTGCACCAGGGATACTCCAGTAGCAGCCATGCAGTTTCTGCTCAATATGCCAAGTGTGAGGTCAAAACATGAGTAAAGGCACACATCAGGATTGCTGGCATGAAGGACCATACTCTCCATAAGGAGCTGGGGTTGATAAAGGGAAGAGGCCAAGGATACAATCTAGATGAGGTGCCCAGAGGTAATGATTGGTTACAGGTACAGGACGGACTTAGGCTAACAAAGGTAATTATACAGAAAGGCTGGGAATGTGGAAACTGGGTACAGGGAGCAGCTGATCTCAGCCAGCATCACAGTGGATCTTCTCACGCACTAATATATATGGGCGGCTCAATGTCTTGGAACAGAAGAAGTGCTTGGGACTTTGTTGTCTACTGCAATAGAACAGTGGTGGCAAAGGGTTCAGGCGCATCTGAAGTCACGACATAAGAATGCAGATAGAAACTGAAGCTATGTCGGAGGCAATAGAATGGCTAGTTGCCCATAATAGAGTTCACAGCATCACCGTGACAGATTCACAAAGTATGCTTCATAAGACAGAAGAAATTGCTTAGAAAAGAATGGGTTCATCTGTTACGCCAGTCACCTGTGACAAGCCTAGCATGGCTTTACTGCCTAGGGCATGCAGGAGTACATGGCGGTGAACTGGCAGACAGACTTGCTGGACAAGCTAACATAAACGGCAGGATGACAATGGACAAGGGTGACATATTGGAAAGACTGCAAGCAAATGAAGAGCGGGAACAGAAGAACAATGTAACTGTAAAGCAACTGCTGGAGCTAGGACAAACTAAGAGCACTGGTGGGAAATCTGAACCGTGTGGCAGAAAACACATTGAAAGAACCAACACTTGATGGGAACTGTTAGCATGCATACAACTGGATGGGTGCTGCAGCATGAGGCGGACCATAAATAGGGCTGTCCTGAATGCAATGATGCTGGAGTCTGACTTTGAACCTTTAATGCACAGAATTCAAACAGCAGAAACATAGTAAGCTATATGTGAACATTAACACAGAACATTTAAACAGCAGAACCATGGTAAGCTATATGTGAACATTAACACAGAACATTTAAACAGCAGAGCCATGGTAAGCTATATGTGAACATTAACACAGAACATTTAAACACAAGAGCTATGATAATCTGTATGTGAAAGTTAATACACAGCATTCAAACACCAGAGCTATGATAAACTATATATCAAAGTTCAAAGTTAAAAATTCAGACTCCGGCTTCAGTGTATGAAATGTTGGTACTGAAACATTTTAATATCAGACAGATCACCTACACCTGCAATAAGACAAACAAACTTTAAGCCACAGCCTTTGTCAATGAACAAAAAGGAAACAAAATATACACACAGCCCCCCCCCCCCACCTTTTTTTTCCCAAAAATAAAAAATCCCAAGTCAGCTAAAAGAACATTTCCTGCCTTCTTTGTGGTCTTCTGCCTGATTTGTGTAACTAGTAAATCATCTCTTTTCTCACTTTATATGCATGCACATAATCCAAATAAAACCCACCAGAGACAAATAAAATGAACAAGAGTGCACAATGTACACATGGTCTTGACCACTACTTAGATGTGAAGAAAAAAAAAACTAACAAAACTACAGAAGCGACAGAAACTGTTGAGCAAGCTATAACTACACAACGTATATCATGTTATGAATATCATGTGATATAACAAGACACTTTAACGATTATTTTTATCAGTAAATGTTAACATTATGACTGACTGCCATTTTGACCGGACATGCCAAATACCATTCACCTAGAACTAGAAGACATACTTATTTTTTTTCATGATTTGTAACTCCCTTCAAAGTTATGATTTTTCGAACCATTCCCTAACCATTCATTGTCACTGCTGGTTGGGTGTCACCAGCTCCAGCTTTCACACCATATTTGTGTATGTGTGCAAGATAAGGTCAATTTCACAGGAAACTGGATTTTCTATGTGTGCATGCTGTATGCTTATATGCATCATACAAGGTCCGACAACTAAGCAATAAGAATAATTACATAAAAAATAAACAACAGTTGAAGATATAACCTGTATTTTATTCAAAGTTAGCCCCTTGTGCAATGATACAACGAGTGGCACAATCTAACAAACACTGGAACGACCTCTGCAGTTCTTCTGTTGGTATGGCCCTTAAACTTGATGTTACAGTCCTTTGGATGTCATCAGTATAGTTAAAGAAAAATCCTTTCAATGGTAACTTTAATTTTCAGAATAGAAAATAATGGCAGAGAGACAGATCTGGGGAACAGGGTGGATGGTTGAGAGAACACACACTTGTTTTTGGGCCTAAAATTCCTGTACAACTACTGCCCAGTGAGCCGGTTCATTATCATGAAGAAGGAAAAAACTGCCAGGTTTTGAATACTCTGGTTGGACTCAGAGAATCATTTTCATTAGGCTTTTCAAAATACTTAAATAAACTTTGGCAGTGACAGTCTGTCCGCCTGGAATAAATTCTTCCAACATTGTCTTCACTCTCGACTTCTGAAGATGAATTTTTTTTTCCTTTTGGCGATGATGATGGCTTCCACTGAGCACTTTGGAGTTTAGTTGTGGGATCATAGCAGGAAATCCATGTTTCATTCTCTGCAACAATCAAATTTAAGAAATGTTTATTTCTGTGACATGTTTTGATGTCTTTTGCATACTCAACATGCTGATGTTTTTGGTCACCATACAATGAATGTGGTACAAACTGGCAAGCAACTTTTTTCTTCCACTAAAATTTTACAAATGGTCTCTCGGTTAACACCGAATTCATCTGCCATCATCCTCACAGTCATCTTCTTGTATCCATTCTCTGACTGTTACAATAAGTCCCTCATTATGAACAGAAACTGGGCGTCCATATCTAGTTGCATTTGTAATCATTTTCACACTATTTTTGAATCGTGAATACTATCTGAATATCTGTGCATGAGATAAACAATTATCCCCATAAACTTGTCACATCAATTCAACTGTCTCAATGGCACTTTTTCTGAGTTTTAAACAGAATTTAATGTTAGCTTTTTGCTCCATGCTGATTGTGTAACAATGCACTTCTGACTAGGTCAACAAAATGGCAGTTTGTTTATCGTCTGTTTATCTGGCGGCGATGAAAAGTTGCCACACCATAGATAAACAGTCATATCCTACAAGGAGAAAATACCAACAGTGATTTCAATCTGAAGCTTGCCAAACATTTCGCAGCACTCAAAGAGGTAGACAAGACAGATTTAGATGCATTATGGAATTCATACAGCTTAGCCATAATCACAGCAGCAAAAGCAAGTGCTGGACTGCAGTCAACAGGTAGAAAAGCATGGATATCAGATGACACATGAAAATACATTCATGAAAGAAGAGCAGCCAAATTGGCCATGTTCAATGAAAAGACAGATCTTGAAAGCAACATTCAAAGAACTAGACAATAAAGTAAAAAGTTCAGCTAGAAGAGACAAAAGAGAACATATGGACAATATGGCAAAAGAAGCAGAAAATCCAGCAAAAACAGGAGACACTAAAACTTTATATAACTTACAGAAGAAGCTAATAGATGCTATTACTTCCAGAGAAAGACCAGTCTTTAGCAAAACAGGCAACCTATTAACATCAAGTAAAGACCAAAAGCAAAGATTGGCCAAACAATTCCAAGAAATACTTAATTGACCACACCCAAATGATTTAATAAATCTTGAAACCAATTTACCTGTCCCACAACTAAATGTCAACTTAGATGAAGTTACACCTAATGAAACTGAAACAGCAGTGAATCTAATGGCTGACAATAAAGCTGCAGGTGAAGAAGAAATAATGGCCAAGATGTTAAAAGCTATTAACAGTGACAATAAGAGCCAACTACAAAGGATGTTTAATAAAATCTGGAAAGAAGAAAAAGTCCCTTCCATGTTGAAAAAGGGAATCATTGTTAAAATACCCAAAAAAGACAACCTCAGTGACTACAATAACTGGAGTGGTGTAACCTTACTATCAGTTGTGTCAAAGGTGATTTGTAAAGTGATTCTGAATAGAATTAAGGATGTAGTGGATACTGCAATGAGAGAAGAACAGGCAGGATTTCGAAAAGGGAGAAGCTGTCTCGACCAGATCTTTACTCTAATACTTGAAGAACATATTGAAAAGCAGAAACCATTAACACACAGACTTTAAAAAACCATTTAATAGCATATACATAGATTCATTGTGGAGAATTTTAAGATTATATGGAATACCATCTAAAATTGTCTACATCATTAGAGATCTCTACAATGGATATATCTGTGCGGTTAAGACAGAAGAAGGAATGAGTGAATGGTTTCAGAATGAAACAGACGTGAAACAATTATGTATAATATCTCCATTGCTTTTTGGAATTGCCATAGACTTTATAATGAAAAGATGCTGCACAAGCAAAACTGGCACTGATTGGGTACATGAGACCCAAATAGAAGATCTTGATTTTGCTGATGACATAACTCTTATCAGTGACACTGTGAAATCGATGCAGGAAAAAAAGATTCCCTGCCTTCCTTGGCTAGCAAAATAGGTCTTGAAATTAACAAAGACAAAACAAAAATAATGAAACTTCTCATTAATCAAGAAGAAAAAATATATGTAAAAGGAACAGTTGTTGATGAAGTAAACCAATTTGCATACCTTGGCAGCTACATAGATCAAGATGGCGACACCGGGAAGGAAGTTAGAATTAGAGATGCAAAAGCAGCATTGTCCTTCAAAAATCTTGAGAACATATGGCATTCAAAAGTTATAAGCACAAAAACCAAGTTAAGATTATTCAATTCAAATGTAATATCCACCCTCATTTATGCATGCAAAAGCTAGAAATCAACTAAAGAAATAGACAGGAAATTAGACTCTTTTGAAAACAAATGTTTAAGGAAAATACTTGGTATAAAGTGGAGCGAATTCAGGCACAACACACAGATCAGACAAATGAGCAGACAACAACCTGTCTCATGGGTGATCAGAAAAAGAAGATGGACATAAGTAGGCCATGTGATGAGAAGAAACAATCAGAGAATACCAAAACATGCTATCAAGTGGACCCCCACAGGCTGAAGAAAAGGAGGTTGACCATGTGAAACTCTAAAGTTTAGTGAGCATAAAATTCCTTGATGAGGTTGAAAGAGAAAACCTGGCAAACAACTACGCGAGCCCTATGTGACGCTTAATGGCACAGAAAGGATGTAAGGTGTAAAATGCAAGGCAAAGTATATTTTATTCCATATCTGCACCCTTCTTTCAATTTCCTCACTTACTATGTTGCTTCTGTTGAAGGTTGTGCCTAGATATTTGTATGTTTCTGCTTTCCTAATAATCATATCGCTAGCATTTATATAACCTGGATCATTCTGACTCTGGTCTCTTGATATCTTCATATACGCTGTCTTATCTTGGTTAATGGTCAAGCTCACTTGTAGTACCACATCTCTCAGGTGTATGCAGGTATAGATGCCTTCTTGCATAGTTTCCTCCATATGTCGATGTCATCAGCGTATCCTAGTATTTTAGCTTGTTCTTCTGTACTGCTTTCTTCTTTCACTTTTCTGACTACCTTTCTAACACTAGGTTGAATAGTAATGGAGATAATGTATCACATTGTTTTAAACCAGTTCTTATAGAAGGGTTCTGAGTTTCTTCCATTAAATATTACTATATTTCTTATTGACTGAGAGAAAATAATGCTTATTGACTGAGAGAAAATAATGCTTACTGACTGAGAAAAAATAATGCTTATTGACTGAGAGAAAATAATGCTTATTGACTGAGAGAAAATAATGCTTATTGACTGAGAAAAAATAATGCTTATTGACTGAGAGAAAATAATGCTTATTGACTGAGAGAAAATAATGCTTATTGACTGAGAGAAAATAATGCTTATTGACTGAGAGAATCTTTTAGCAGGGACTTGCTTAGTTTTGCTTTATTAATCCAACACAAACAGTCCGTAATGGGTCACTGCTCACTTTCTCTACCACCTTGACTTCTGACTTTAGCCCCCAGACCAGTGGGTGTACAAGCCCCCAGACAAGCAGGTGTACAAGCCCCCAGACAAGCAGGTGTACAATCCCCCAGACAAGCAGGTGTACAAGCCCACAGACAAGCAGGTGTACAAGCCCTCAGACCAGCAGGTGTACAAGCCCTCAGACCAGCAAGTGTACAAGTCCACAGACCAGCAAGTGTACAAGCCCTCAGACCAGCAAGTGTACAAGTCCACAGACCAGCAAGTGTACAAGCCCTCAGACCAGCAAGTGTACAAGCCCCCAGACAAGCGGGTGGACAAGCCTACAGACCAGCAGGTGTAAAAGCCCTCAGACCCGCAAGTGTACAAGCCCACAGACCAGCAAGTGTACAAGCCCACAGACCAGCAAGTGTACAAGCCCTCAGACCAGCAAGTGTACAAGCCCTCAGACCAGCAAGTGTACAAACACTCAGACCAGCAAGTGTACAAGCCCTCAGACCAGCAAGTGTACTAGCCCACAGACCAGCAAGTGTAAAAGCCCTCAGACCAGCAAGTGTACAAGCCCTCAGACCAGCAAGTGTACAAGCCCCCAGACAAGCGGGTGGACAAACACTCGAACCAGCAAGTGTACAAGCCCTCAGACCAGCAGGTGTAAAAGCCCTCAGACCAGCAAGTGTACAAACTTGTAAAACGTGTAGCTTAAAATGTGTGACAGTGACTATAAGCATACACAGAAGACAGAGCAATTTACAGATGATATCATGATAGTAACTTACAGGTGATGTAATAATGATCTTGTCTGTCTTCATGTTGAGAACAATGCAGTTTTCCATCTTCTGGTATTTCTGAAACTCTGGAACAACCTCCCGTATATCAAACATGGAGTACAGCTGGTCAAGCCACATGAAAAAGACAGCAATAAAACACTTACCAAGTTGTAGCATACATCCATCCACCCACTCATTCACATATAAACCCACACACACAAAACCTCCCCTATATTAAACATGGAGTATAGCTGGTCATGTTATGGCGAAGGTCGGGGGTTCGAATCCGGCCGGAGGCACCCCAGTCACCCAGCTATAGAAATGGGTACCCGACTTCTTCTGGAGTTTGGGAAGGAAAGGCAGCCAGGCATGATACTGACCATATCACCCTCTAGTGTGCTGGCAGGTCAAGGAAAATATGGGCACTAACACCATATCCCTGTGTGCCTCTAAGGCATGACAGGATTATCTTTACCTTTTTACTTTTTTTTACAGCTGGTCAAGCCACATGAAAAAGACAGCAATAAAACACTTACCAAGTTGTAGCATACATCCATCCACCCATTCATTCACACACACAAAATCTCCCCTATATCAAACATGGGATAAAAAAAAAAGACAGCAATAAAGCGCATACTTCCTATACTAATGTCACACTCATGAAATCTTTAGACTTCCAGTCATTTTGTGGCTACCCATTATTTTGTTTTGAATGAAATTTATAGATAAATGACACTACATTCAACTTCTGGGTACATAGATCTAGCTATATAAAGCTGACTGATAAATGACATTTCAATTTCTCAGTGCACAGATCTAGCTGTATAGGGTTGAGTAATAAATGACACTTCATTCACATTCTCAGTGCACAAATCTAGCTGTATAGGGCTGAGTAATAAATGACACTTCATTCACTTTCTCAGTGCCAAGATCTAGCTGTATAGGGTTGACAGATAACTGACACTTCAATTTCTCAGTGCACAGATTTAGCTGTATAAAGTTGACTCATAAATGATTCTTTATTCAAGTTCTCAGTGCACAGATACAGCTGTAAAAAGTTGACTGATAAATGACACATCATTCACATTCTCAGTGCACAGATCTAGCTGTGATAAATGACATTTCATCACACACACACCCACACTGAGACATGTACCTCTACACCTTTTCCCCTTGGCACAGAGCCGTCCCTGGCTTTCTGGTAGAACTCTAGTCTGTTGGGGTAGAGTTTGAGATGCTTTTTTATCCATGACTGACTGAAAGGTCCACCAAGCTTCAACACTTCTCCTTCCACAATACAGTCTGTGGGGCCAACTGAAAGTAACAAATACAGTTTGATGAGTCAACCAAAAGTAACAAATATAGTTAGTTGGACCAAATGAAAGTAACAAATTTAGACTGTTAGGCTAATTGAAAGTAACAAATTAGTCTGTGGGGCCATTTGAAAACGGCAAATAATTTGAGCCAAATGAAAATATAGCAAGCTGTGTCAACTTAAAGTTGTGGTTCTCCAAGGGAGTGCTGTGAGATTCACTAGGTGTGCCATGAAATTCTGGAGAAGTAATAGTGCTGATAAAACTAATTTAAATATGAGGTATGTCTAAAAAGTTTGGTGAATGGTCCAATCAACATATCAACAGCAATATGGGGCAGGTGCATGGCCATACACATGGTTACCCAGAGACATGTGGAGAAGTGCCAGGTAGCGTGAAGTACACGTGACTGACAGGGCAGACCTGCTGCAGGCAGTCGAACAAACGTCAGTGTGAGAGGTATGGTCACAGTGCAATGAGAGCAACGAGCGAGCATAAGTTCTGCTACAAATTGGGGAAAATGGTGACAGAGACGCATGAAAAGTCCTTGCTGATGCTCAATTCTTTTGCCATCAACTGTACAGTCAGTCGCCGATCTTGCGCCACCATTTGCTGCTCTCGTCTGATCATGTGGTTCTGCTGGTCGACGGCCAACCTGAACATGGCTCATCCTCGGCTGTTTCCTTCTCGTCATGAAAGTGTCTGACCCAGTCATAAACACATTTTCTGCTCATGGCTTTCGTCTCGTACACTTGCACCAACATGTGTCTCCATTTTCCCCACTCTGTAGCAGAACTTCGATGTTCACTTGTTGCTCCACTGCACTGTGACTATACCTCTCACACTGACTATGTCTGACCGCCCGCAGTGAATTTATCCTGTCAGTCACATGTACTCCATGCTAGCTGACGTTTCTCAACGTGTCTCTGGATAATCATGTGTAGGGCCATGCACCTGGCCAATGTTGCCATTGAGGTATTGGACCACTCACCAAACCTTTTAGACACATCTTGTAATTTCACTCAGTATTAATACTGAAAAAAAGAAGAAGACGAACATTTCCAGCACCTGATACATATTTATTTTCTAGAGGTTTGCAGTAAAAGATTTCAGTTATCAATGAGAAGCATAAGTTTGTTATCTCTTACACAAAAGTTCAAATTGCAAACACACACACACACACACATACACGTAGATTTCCTGTTCAACAAGTCTCTCATGTTTCTTGTTTTTATATGCATTAGTGGCAAAAAGCCAAGCTCACATAAGTAGAGTGGAGAAGTGTAACATATATGCAGGAAACTCTCTACCGTAGAGAGCGGAACAACAACACAACTCCTTCAGATCATCAGAGGAAGTACCCCCCCCAGACAAGTGTTTCGGCCCTTTAAACTACTGACACTCTAAGGGGGGTGGGCCCCTCTGGGTCATGACTCCCACAGGTCTTGTGAGTTGGTTATTTTTTTTTCCCGGTCCCGGGGTTGAACCCATGATCTTCCAGTTGCCACTGCACTTTTTTTTAAAGTGCGTCTTTAGCGATTTAGCTACGGAGGACTGGTATTGGTTGTGGCAATTGAAATTACTTATGTTCCCAATGCTTGTTTCGCATACTCCACAGCCAGCATGAAGCCTTTTCTGCTGTTTCTGAAAGGCTTCTCAATGCCCTTGCTCTTGCTTGTCCCTTTATGCCCAGTTGCTTACATAGGTCATATGCTGATGTTGCTATGAATCCCCTTGCTCCTACTTCTACAGCTATCACTTTTGCCCTGATTCCTGCCCCCAGCCTCAGTTGCTTGACCAGATCATTGTACTTCTCTAGTTTGAATAAATGCTGTTCCTCTATTCTAGTTTCATATGGGACCGTAAGCTCGATCATTATTAGTTCCTGTTTTTCTGTGGAGTACACTACAATGTCTGGTCACATTCCTGTGTTCTTGATGGCAGTCGGGTATTCTCTTCTTCCTGGAAGGTCCGCTATCACATCCCAGTCATTTGTACCATCTAGCAGTGATGGTAAGGGAATGTCCCTGATTTCAATATTTGATGGCGTACCAGCACCTATGAAGTATTTAGGTGGGACCTCAACTCTTTTGCTGTTATTTGCTTTATCTTTTGCCCTGTCTACGATGGCTACTAGTTCCTGCAACACTCTGTCGTGCCGCCAGGTGTACCGTCCTTGCCCTAAAGACACTCTACATGCTGACAGCCCATGTTCCAATGTTTGCCTTTCGTTGCAGAGAGGGCACTTTGTATCTTCTGATACACCCCATTTGTATAGGTTGGAGCCTGTAAGCAGAAGGTCATAAGTAGCTCTGATGATGAAGCTGAGCCTCAAGGGTGCCATTTTCCAGATGTCATTCCATGTTAGTGATCTCTGCAGGACTTCCTCCCATGTTAGTGATCTCTGCAGGACTTCCTCCCATGTTAGTGATCTCTGCAGGACTTCCTCCCATGTTAGTGATCTCTGCAGGACTTCCTCCCATGTTGTCCACTGCTTTCTGGACTCGCTTGTCATCCTCTGAATTCCTTACTTCACTGATGATCATATCCTTTCTTTCTTTACAGAAGACCTTTGACCATCATTTGATTTCGCCATGACCAAATCCCCTTCTGTTGATCTGGGTGTACCCTATTACTTCTTTCAGCTCCTGCGTTTCCCTGGCTGTGGTCACTTCCTCATCTACTTTCCATTTTCGTCCAGTTTTACATGATACATGTCTAGTGCTAGCCATATCATCTGGTGCAGTACTGAGCCATACGCACTGGCTAGGTCAAGCCATATTACCTGAAGATCTTGCTTTCCAGATTTTGCCTGCTGAATAGCTTCCCAAATCATTGATGCATGATCGAGACATCCTGGGAAACCTGGAATTCCTCCCTTCTGCACGGATGTATCAATGTAACCATTGTCTAGGAGGTATGTTAATCTTTTTGCCATCACAGAGAAGAATATCTTTCCTTCCACATTCAGAAGTGAGATCAGCTGAACTAGTTGATTTCAGTGGAATTCTGCTCCTTGGGGATGTATACTCTGTTAGCCTTTTTCCATTCTTTACATATGACTCCTTTGGTCCATGGTGTTCGTAGGAGTTTATGAAGCTTTTTTAGTACTTCAGGGCATCTTTTGTATAGTATGTAAGGAACGCTATTTGGCCCTGGTGCTGACTTGCCTTTAGCTTTTCTTACAACGCTCTCTACTTCTTGTAAGGTTGGTGGGCTGCATTTGAATTTGCTGCCTGGTGCACAGGGCCACACTAGACCTTTCATCTGCTCGAGAGGTGTATGCTGATTTTTATCAGAGTATGTCTTGCTCAGATGTTCCTCGAGCACCTCCTTACCTGCTTTCAGCGTACCTGATTTTGGCTGTTCAAATAACTGCTTGGCAAAACCCGAAGGGATCTCTGTAGAACTTCTCTCTTGCATATCTGGTTTCCCTCCTCCTTTTACATAGTCTTTCAGCTCTGCAAAGGACATTGTGCTGGGATTTTAGATGCTGCCAAATCTGTCTTAGTCCTTCTTTTTCTGATTCATGTGCCTTCTTGAACATTTTCCGGGCATGGTTCTTCTGCTGTCTTATTGCTTCTATTTTCCTCTGTCTTCTGGACTTTCTTGGTGTCACTTTTTCTCTTTTTGCCTGTTTGGTTCCAAACTCTTTGTGGCAGTGAAGATATATGATGTTACCAAATGCATCCAGCTTTTGCTCCAGGTTTTTTCCTCTTAGCTGTTTGTCCAGTTCTTTGCATAATCCTGCGTCTAGGTTTTCCCATATGCTTTTGGCGCTTGCTGGTGGAAAGTTAACCTTGTCTCTGGTCTCTTCGGAGAGCTGCATTGCCTCCCTGCTGCCTGACTCAACCTGAATATTCTCTGTACTGTGGATTATATCCTGACAGAGATCTTCTAATGTCTTATCTGAGACTGGCGTCACAGTGCACTGTTGAGTATTGGGCAGCAAGGAACCACCACATCCCTTCTTCGTTCTGTGTATCTTCATGCCACGTTGAGTGTTAAATTTCCTGCCACAGATGCATGAATACTTCATCAGCTGTTCTGAACTCGAATTAATTGGGGTGGGCATGGTTGTTTCCGTATAGTCACCTGTGGATCCATTATGCTTCCCCCCTTTTGGTGAATTCTGGGGGCATTTCTTCTTTTTGGACTTTGTAGCAATAATATGTAACAGAATATTTAACTGATGTATCTGGATACTTTGCCTCACCAACATCCAAAACATAAGAAGAGGCGGTTCACCATAATTCAGTCAAAGTGTTCAGTCAGACCTCAGCTGTGTGAGTTGCTCTTCTTTCACCAGAGGGAGATCAGTTGTGAATTCTGGGGACACAGTATTGTAAGGACTGCACAGCCAGTCATACTTGGCCAGGACACAGTATTGTAAGGACTGCACAGCCAGTCATACTTGACCAGGACATAGTATTGTAAGGACTGCATAGCCAGTCATACTTGACCAGGACATAGTATTGTAAGGACTGCATAGCCAGTCATACTTGACCAGGACATAGTATTGTAAGGACTGCATAGCCAGTCATACTTGTGGTCTGTTCCAGTCTTGATACTTGTGGTCTGTTCCAGTCTTGATACTTGTGGTCTGTTCCAGTCTTGATACTTGTGGTCTGTTCCAGTCTTGATACTTGTGGTCTGTTCCAGTCTTGATACTTGTGATCTGTTCCAGTCTTGATACTTGTGGTCTGTTCCAGTCTTGATACTTGTGGTCTGTTCCAGTCTTGATACTTGTGATCTGTTCCAGTCTTGATACTTGTGGTCTGTTCCAGTCTTGATACTTGTGGTCTGTTCCAGTCTTGATACTTGTGATCTGTTCCAGTCTTGATACTTGTGGTCTGTTCCAGTCTTGATACTTGTGGTCTGTTCCAGTCTTGATACTTGTGATCTGTTCCAGTCTTGATACTTGTGGTCTGTTCCAGTCTTGATACTTGTGGTCTGTTCCAGTCTTGATACTTGTGGTCTGTTCCAGTCTTGATACTTGTGGTCTGTTCCAGTCTTGATACTTGTGGTCTGTTCCAGTCTTGATACTTGTGATCTGTTCCAGTCTTGATACTTGTGGTCTGTTCCAGTCTTGATACTTGTGGTCTGTTCCAGTCTTGATACTTGTGGTCTGTTCCAGTCTTGATACTTGTGGTCTGTTCCAGTCTTGATACTTGTGGTCTGTTCCAGTCTTGATACTTGTGATCTGTTCCAGTCTTGATACTTGTGGTCTGTTCCAGTCTTGATACTTGTGGTCTGTTCCAGTCTTGATACTTGTGATCTGTTCCAGTCTTGATACTTGTGGTCTGTTCCAGTCTTGATACTTGTGGTCTGTTCCAGTCTTGATACTTGTGGTCTGTTCCAGTCTTGATACTTGTGATCTGTTCCAGTCTTGATACTTGTGGTCTGTTCCAGTCTTGATACTTGTGGTCTGTTCCAGTCTTGATACTTGTGATCTGTTCCAGTCTTGATACTTGTGGTCTGTTCCAGTCTTGATACTTGTGGTCTGTTCCAGTCTTGATACTTGTGATCTGTTCCAGTCTTGATACTTGTGGTCTGTTCCAGTCTTGATACTTGTGGTCTGTTCCAGTCTTGATACTTGTGATCTGTTCCAGTCTTGATACTTGTGGTCTGTTCCAGTCTTGATACTTGTGGTCTGTTCCAGTCTTGATACTTGTGATCTGTTCCAGTCTTGATACTTGTGGTCTGTTCCAGTCTTGATACTTGTGGTCTGTTCCAGTCTTGATACTTGTGATCTGTTCCAGTCTTGATACTTGTGGTCTGTTCCAGTCTTGATACTTGTGGTCTGTTCCAGTCTTGATACTTGTGATCTGTTCCAGTCTTGATACTTGTGGTCTGTTCCAGTCTTGATACTTGTGGTCTGTTCCAGTCTTGATACTTGTGGTCTGTTCCAGTCTTGATACTTGTGGTCTGTTCCAGTCTTGATACTTGTGGTCTGTTCCAGTCTTGATACTTGTGATCTGTTCCAGTCTTGATACTTGTGGTCTGTTCCAGTCTTGATACTTGTGGTCTGTTCCAGTCTTGATACTTGTGATCTGTTCCAGTCTTGATACTTGTGGTCTGTTCCAGTCTTGATACTTGTGGTCTGTTCCAGTCTTGATACTTGTGATCTGTTCCAGTCTTGATACTTGTGGTCTGTTCCAGTCTTGATACTTGTGGTCTGTTCCAGTCTTGATACTTGTGGTCTGTTCCAGTCTTGATACTTGTGGTCTGTTCCAGTCTTGATACTTGTGGTCTGTTCCAGTCTTGATACTTGTGATCTGTTCCAGTCTTGATACTTGTGGTCTGTTCCAGTCTTGATACTTGTGGTCTGTTCCAGTCTTGATACTTGTGGTCTGTTCCAGTCTTGATACTTGTGGTCTGTTCCAGTCTTGATACTTGTGGTCTGTTCCAGTCTTGATACTTGTGATCTGTTCCAGTCTTGATACTTGTGGTCTGTTCCAGTCTTGATACTTGTGGTCTGTTCCAGTCTTGATACTTGTGGTCTGTTCCAGTCTTGATACTTGTGGTCTGTTCCAGTCTTGATACTTGTGGTCTGTTCCAGTCTTGATACTTGTGGTCTGTTCCAGTCTTGATACTTGTGGTCTGTTCCAGTCTTGATACTTGTGGTCTGTTCCAGTCTTGATACTTGTGATCTGTTCCAGTCTTGATACTTGTGGTCTGTTCCAGTCTTGATACTTGTGATCTGTTCCAGTCTTGATACTTGTGATCTGTTCCAGTCTTGATACTTGTGGTCTGTTCCAGTCTTGATACTTGTGGTCTGTTCCAGTCTTGATACTTGTGATCTGTTCCAGTCTTGATACTTGTGGTCTGTTCCAGTCTTGATACTTGTGGTCTGTTCCAGTCTTGATACTTGTGATCTGTTCCAGTCTTGATACTTGTGGTCTGTTCCAGTCTTGATACTTGTGGTCTGTTCCAGTCTTGATACTTGTGGTCTGTTCCAGTCTTGATACTTGTGGTCTGTTCCAGTCTTGATACTTGTGATCTGTTCCAGTCTTGATACTTGTGATCTGTTCCAGTCTTGATACTTGTGGTCTGTTCCAGTCTTGATACTTGTGATCTGTTCCAGTCTTGATACTTGTGATCTGTTCCAGTCTTGATACTTGTGGTCTGTTCCAGTCTTGATACTTGTGATCTGTTCCAGTCTTGATACTTGTGGTCTGTTCCAGTCTTGATACTTGTGGTCTGTTCCAGTCTTGATACTTGTGATCTGTTCCAGTCTTGATACTTGTGGTCTGTTCCAGTCTTGATACTTGTGGTCTGTTCCAGTCTTGATACTTGTGATCTGTTCCAGTCTTGATACTTGTGATCTGTTCCAGTCTTGATACTTGTGGTCTGTTCCAGTCTTGATACTTGTGATCTGTTCCAGTCTTGATACTTGTGGTCTGTTCCAGTCTTGATACTTGTGGTCTGTTCCAGTCTTGATACTTGTGATCTGTTCCAGTCTTGATACTTGTGGTCTGTTCCAGTCTTGATACTTGTGGTCTGTTCCAGTCTTGATACTTGTGATCTGTTCCAGTCTTGATACTTGTGGTCTGTTCCAGTCTTGATACTTGTGATCTGTTCCAGTCTTGATACTTGTGGTCTGTTCCAGTCTTGATACTTGTGGTCTGTTCCAGTCTTGATACTTGTGGTCTGTTCCAGTCTTGATACTTGTGGTCTGTTCCAGTCTTGATACTTGTGGTCTGTTCCAGTCTTGATACTTGTGATCTGTTCCAGTCTTGATACTTGTGGTCTGTTCCAGTCTTGATACTTGTGGTCTGTTCCAGTCTTGATACTTGTGGTCTGTTCCAGTCTTGATACTTGTGATCTGTTCCAGTCTTGATACTTGTGATCTGTTCCAGTCTTGATACTTGTGGTCTGTTCCAGTCTTGATACTTGTGATCTGTTCCAGTCTTGATACTTGTGGTCTGTTCCAGTCTTGATACTTGTGATCTGTTCCAGTCTTGATACTTGTGGTCTGTTCCAGTCTTGATACTTGTGATCTGTTCCAGTCTTGATACTTGTGGTCTGTTCCAGTCTTGATACTTGTGGTCTGTTCCAGTCTTGATACTTGTGGTCTGTTCCAGTCTTGATACTTGTGATCTGTTCCAGTCTTGATACTTGTGGTCTGTTCCAGTCTTGATACTTGTGGTCTGTTCCAGTCTTGATACTTGTGGTCTGTTCCAGTCTTGATACTTGTGATCTGTTCCAGTCTTGATACTTGTGATCTGTTCCAGTCTTGATACTTGTGGTCTGTTCCAGTCTTGATACTTGTGATCTGTTCCAGTCTTGATACTTGTGGTCTGTTCCAGTCTTGATACTTGTGGTCTGTTCCAGTCTTGATACTTGTGGTCTGTTCCAGTCTTGATACTTGTGATCTGTTCCAGTCTTGATACTTGTGGTCTGTTCCAGTCTTGATACTTGTGGTCTGTTCCAGTCTTGATACTTGTGATCTGTTCCAGTCTTGATACTTGTGGTCTGTTCCAGTCTTGATACTTGTGGTCTGTTCCAGTCTTGATACTTGTGGTCTGTTCCAGTCTTGATACTTGTGATCTGTTCCAGTCTTGATACTTGTGGTCTGTTCCAGTCTTGATACTTGTGGACTGCATACCCAGTCATACTTGGCCAGGAAATAGTATTGTAAGGACTGCACAGCGGGTCATACTTGGCCAGGACATAGTATTGTAAGGACTGCACAGCGGGTCATACTTGGCCAGGACACAGTATTGTAAGGACTGCATAGCCAGTCATACTTGGCCAGGACACAGTATTGTAAGGACTGCACAGCGGGTCATACTTGGCCAGGACATAGTATTGTAAGGACTGCACAGCGGGTCATACTTGACCAGGACATAGTATTGTAAGGACTGCACAGCCAGTCATACTTGGCCAGGACACAGTATTGTAAGGACTGCACAGTGGGTCATACTTGGCCAGGACATAGTATTGTAAGGATTGCACAGCCAGTCATACTTGGCCAGGACACAGTATTGTAAGGACTGCACAGCGGGTCATACTTGGCCAGGACATAGTATTGTAAGGATTGCACAGCCAGTCATACTTGGCCAGGACATAGTATTGTAAGGATTGCACAGCCAGTCATACTTGGCCAGGACATAGTATTGTAAGGATTGCACAGCCAGTCATACTTGGCCAGGACACAGTATTGTAAGGATTGCACAGCCAGTCATACTTGGCCAGGACATAGTATTGTAAGGACTGCACAGCCAGTCATACTTGGCCAGGACATAGTATTGTAAGGACTGCACAGCGGGTCATACTTGGCCAGGACATAGTATTGTAAGGATTGCACAGCCAGTCATACTTGGCCAGGACACAGTATTGTAAGGATTGCACAGCCAGTCATACTTGGCCAGGACATAGTATTGTAAGGACTGCACAGCGGGTCATACTTGGCCAGGACACAGTATTGTAAGGACTGCACAGCGGGTCATACTTGGCCAGGACATAGTATTGTAAGGATTGTACAGGCGGTCATACTTGGCAACAGTTATGGAGGGAAAATATTGTATCATGCTATCTCCAGAGCTAGGAGGTGATTTTAAATCAGTTCTGATGTCACGTCATGCATGGATCTATCTGGAAATTCAGAATAAATATCTGAAGATTTCTCTTTTCCACTTGTAGTTTCCACATTCTAAGTTTTGTTAAGAACCTAGTGATTTTGTCGCTTGAAGTTAGCATATTGTCTTCTTTTCTTGGATACTTTTGTTTAGGCGATTTGAGTGGCTGAAAATATCAGCTAGTTAGGTTATTTTTGCACACCACTCCTCATCTTTAACAGAGCTGGAAAGCCTGAGTTTTCTTTGCTAAATAACTCTGGGAAAGTCTGGGTTTTCGATGCTAAAAAACTTTGGGAAAGTCTGGGTTTTCAGTGCTAAAAACTTCAGAAAAGTCTGGGTTTTTTATGCTAAAAAACTTTGGGAAAGTCTGGGTTTTCGATGCTAAAAAACTTCATAGTTCATTTTTCAGCTTATAAATCTGGCAAGGACTTTACCTTTTAACAGCCAGTGGATATCAGTATGAAGAACCAAAGTGTCATGATGAAATCCCAGTTCACAGCACATTTGTTTGAGGAATCTTGTCTTAAGACTCCTTGACTTAATGAAACTGACCGTCTTAACAAATGAGTCTAAAACACTTTTAAGTTCTGTTGGAAGAGTCCTCACTATCAGAACCTCACAAAGTATAATGCAATCTGTTGAACCTAAATTCAAGAAATCTTGCTTCTTCATAAAACAGTCTTCCAATCATTGCAAGTGTGCCATTGTGCAAACAGAAAGATAATTTTTCCACGACAGTCCATGTAGTATCAAGGTGCTGGAACAACGGATTCTGCTTTCTTTTCATGAAAAGAATCACTCAATAACTGAATCCTGAAATACTTGTGGTCTGTTCCGGTCTTGATACTTGTGGTCTTTCTGGTCTTGGTACTCGTAGTCTGTTCTAGTCTTGGTACTCGTGATCTGTTCTAGTCTTGGTACTCGTGATCTGTTCCAGTCTTGATACTCATGGTCTGTTCTAGTCTTGATACTTATGATCTGTTCCAGTCTTGATACTTGTGATCTGTTCCAGTCTTGATACTCATGGTCTGTTCCAGTCTTGATACTTGTGATCTGTTCCAGTCTTGGTACTTGTGATCTGTTCCAGTCTTGATACTTGTGATCTGTTCCAGTCTTGATACTTGTGGTCTGTTCCAGTCTTGATACTCATGGTCTGTTCCAGTCGTGATACTTGTGATCTGTTCCAGTCTTGATACTTATGATCTGTTCCAGTCGTGATACTTGTGATCTGTTCCAGTCTTGATACTTATGATCTGTTCCAGTCTTGATACTTGTGATCTGTTCCAGTCTTGGTACTCGTGGTCTGTTCCAGTCTTGATACTTGTGGTCTGTTCCAGTCCTGATACTCGTGGTCTGTTCCAGTCTTGATACTTGTGGTCTGTTCCAGTCTTGATACTTGTGGTCTGTTCCAGTCTTGATACTTGTGGTCTGTTCCAGTCTTGATACTTGTGGTCTGTTCCAGTCTTGATACTTGTGGTCTGTTCCAGTCTTGATACTTGTGGTCTGTTCCAGTAGACTGAATGTCTCTCTTTACTACTTTCATGACACTTACACCTGGAATCAGTTTGTTCTCACTTCTGTTACTGTTACATTCTGTTACTGATTCATCTTCAACTTTTCTTCTTTTAACCATAAACTTATCCACAATGAACTTAAATTCCTTAAAAAAGTGGACTTCTGGTTCCAACATGGTGGAAGGGCAAATGTGACCGTTGATGATTGTGCATTTGTTTGCCTTTCTCTGCACCTTATCTGCACCAGTTTCACTGTGTTGTGGGTTGAGAGTTTGGTTTGGTGCCCATCACTGTGAGTTGTGACTTTCAGTGGTGCATGGATTTCCCCGCCAATGATAAGCGATTGATAAACATGGCAGATGCATTCCGCTGTGCTCTTTGGAAGGTTGGTGCCATATAGCTGGTGAGACAGCAGACTGTGAGCATTTCCTTACTGTGGATATTTGCGGGGATGCATGCATTTATCATGCATGGATCACTTTTCATCATTGTGCATGGACATTAAATGGGACAGTTCTTGCACATTTCAGGAGATGTCACTGGCACAGGCAGCGGAGCAATTATGGGATATTCTCACTTGCTGTGATTGCCAAAACCATACTGAACCTGAACCTAAAAAAAAAAGCAAACTTAAAACACAATACTGCATATATAACACATGTCAAACTACCAAGAAACAACCCAGACCATGCAAAATACAAATATATACATTAACAACCTTCCAAATGACCAAACCAATGAAACAAAAATAACAGAAGAAGTACAAGGTATTATAACACAATCAAAAGACAGCGCATCTGGCCCAGATGGATTCCGATATTCACATTTAAAACAGGCAACCAAGCATGACATCCAAGAAATAACAAAAGATTTCAATCAAACCGCCAATAGACAAAATGCCAGACGACTGGCTACGTAGTCACCTCACAAAAATCTCCAAAATGGGAAAGAACAAAAAACACATTAACTTCTTATCGCATTATTATCGTTCAAAATAATTATGGGAAAATCATGGAAAAGTTAATAGCTAAAAGAATCTAACAGGAGCTTGAAAGCAAATGCTTACTATCTGAAACTTTGGGAGGATGCCAGCCACGATGAGATACAACCACCAAAGTAGCAATAGCAGAATCTGAAACATATGAGGCATTCCACAGAAAAGAGGAAACATTGATGGTTGTAATAGATTTAGAAGATGCTTACAATCATGTAGACTACTCCATGCTAAACAACAATTATGCTTGGAATGAGATTAGAAACATGGACCATCAAGCAGACAGCAAAAGCGTTTTTTAACAGAACAGTGGCGCTAAAATGCAGAACATGGAGATCCCAACCAACCCAAATATACCAAAGGCCGCCCCAGGGGTCTCCACTCTCCCCAGTCTTACTTAATATCTGCACAACTGGCCTTGCCAAACTACATAAACCATCAACATGCAAACTATAAACTTTTGTAGATGATGTTTTACTATATGCACATGGCAAAAGTAGACAAACATTCATTAACAAAATCCAAGAGTAAACAAACAAACAATATCACTGACTATGAAGTATTAATAAAGCCAGTGAAAGCAAAAAGCCCCCCCCCCCCTTTGGTGCTCACTAAATAACAGAACAGTCAAAGAAATTATGCCAGAGATTTCTTATGGAAATACCCCCACTGAAAGATGCCATAGCCTGAAATACCAAGGAATTAACCTGGACAGAAACTTATCATTCACCAAACATATAGAAGAAACAGCATTTAAGGCAAGGCAGTGACTGGTTGCCATCAAAGCCATAGCATATCTACAACTTCCATAAAGCACCCTGTTCACAATAATGAAAGCCTTGGTCCTATCCAGAACAAACTATAGACTGGACTTACTAATGCTATCTAAAATGTAAATAACCAAACTTGAAGGAGTAAAAATGAAGCGATGAGATTCATGTTGGGCTGCAGCAAAGACACACCATGGCAGCAATGAGATACATACTTGTATTAAACCTTCCTATCTTCAAACCTGCCACAAATGTGCCCAAGAAAAGGAGTACCTCAAAATCAGCAACAATAAAACCAACACACTCAATAATAACCTTCACATGATCAAAAGATAAAGATTAAAAAGAGACAAATCCTGGATGACTGGAGCAGAAGACTCAATAAGCAAGTTACTGATCCACAACACGTCTCAACCCAACCTGAATGGATTACTTGCAGTGAGGCGCACCAAAATCCCACTAAAGTACACATAATCCTTACAAGAAAATGTTGAAAATGGGTGGAGGAGAAAACATGAGGAAATAAACAAACTCATTAACAAACACAACACAACTCCTGAGGATATAATCATTTATACAGATGTATCACTGAGCAGGGGAACAAGAAGTGGTTGAAACTCATGGCTGGAACTTATACAAACACCTTCTCAAGTATGGGCATGGAAACAGAGACCTTCACATAAGCATTAAAATGCAGTGACATAGAAAACACACTCAGGCAATGAGAAAGCTGACCAACTGGCCAAAGAGGGCACTAAAATGGAGCAACCTGACATACCAATCACTTATAATCAGAAGAAAAGCATGATAAAAACCTACAGGAAGCCACAAACACCACCACATGATGACTATCACATGCTAAACAGAAAGGAACAAGTCACCATCTTCCGTCTCCGAACAGGACACAGCCGACTCCGAAGTCATATGTATACAAAGTTTAAGGTTGGTACTACTAATCTGTGTACATGTGCCCAGGTGCCCCAAACTGTGGAACATATCCTCCAGAACTGCATCAACTACAAGTCACTGAGAAATAATTACTGGCCCAGTGAAACCACTAAAGAAGATAAGCTCTATGGTTCCATACATGAATTACAAAAAACAGTGAAATTTATCCAAGAGACAGGACTGCAGATATAGACAGACAGTGCGAACGAAGAAGAAGAAGAAGAAGAAAACACACTGCATCACCATCACTCTCTCTCTCTCTCTGAACCTTAAGTGCCCAGGGCACAAGGGGCTTCTGCAAAGATTTTCCACAAATGCCTGTCCTTTGCCTTTTTTTTTCTGCTCTTGCCCAGTTGAGCCCTCTATTGCTAAACATCCTTTCTGTTCTTCTCCATGTCTCTTTTGGTCTACCCTTACTTCTGTTCCCCTGTGGTGTCCATCTTAGTGCTATTTTTGGTAGTGAGTTATCAGTCATTTGGAGCACATGTCCCAACTATCACCAGCATCTTTCCTCAATAACTACTCAATAATTGCATCACTACTGACCCAAAATCTATTTAGGAAAGTGGAACAAAAATTGAATGTTAGAAAACGAGTCCTAAAATCCTATGTTGAACATATCTTGTTATATGGAAATGAATCATGGACAATAGGTAAGTCTGCACAAAAATCATTGGAAGCAGCAGAAATGTGGTTTATTAGAAGAATGTTCAAATCCTCTTGACAGAAAAATACTGATGAAGAATGTATAAGAAGAGCTGGAGAGACAAAAAAATCTTGTCAAAAAAACCAAAAAAAAATAAGAGAGAGACAATGTACTTTCATAGGACATGCAATGAGAAGAGGGGGCAATGAAAATATTATAACAACAGGAAAAATAGAAGGAAGAAGATCAAGAGGAAGACCAAGAGAAATGATACTGACGGGATGGTGTGAGAGGAGATCACCAACTGAGCTGATGGCCTGCATGAAGCATAACAGCCAACTCCAGTTGGCATGGCATCTGATGATGACAATGATGGGACAAAAAGCTATTGTGAATGGCAAGAAATAATTAATAAATCCCCACATCAAAAACATCACGTGGATAACCTGTCCAGGCCAAGCCGGAGTCAACGGAAACTACAAAGCTGACCAGTTAGCAGCAAGGGTCAAACCAATGGGCCTAAAAAAAAACGGACAAATTGAACCTGAACAAATCCATCAAGCAACATCTCGAAGAACAAATGCAAAGCAAATTCCCCCAAAGTACCTATCACATACAACTCAATGCATTACATGTAGCCAAGGGCAGTGGTTGCAAATCCCAACTAAATGCTAGATCATGAGCAACACACAGTCAACACAACATTGGAGTCATCTCCCTAAAAACACTTAAGGAAATCCTGATATCAAGAGCTGAACACGTATGGGCAGACCCAGAGTGTAATGAGACCAGAAACAGTGCTAGACCCCTTATTTACTATTACAGTCAAACTATCAACCTCAAAGCACGTTCGACCATGAACAAAGCAGTTTTAATTATAAGCCTACAAACAAGTGACTGGAAAACCACATGTTTAGACCACAGAGTTGTCAGCTCCTTGTATGTTAGTGAGCCGCCAGGACTCATTACAAAGGATAGTGTGCTGTGAGCAAAAGTCTGAGAACCACTGCCTTAAAGTAACAAATATAGTGTGTGGGTCACCTGAAACTAACAACCAGTGTGCTTTGTTAACTGGAAGTAACAAATACAGTGTTTTGGGCAAAGTGAAGGTAACAAAAAAACTTTTTTGGGCTGAGTGAATGTACAAATACAGTGTTCTGGGCCAATTGGAAGTAGCAAATAAGGTGTTGGGCCAAGTGAATGTACAAATATAGTGTTCTGGGCCAACTGGAAGTAATAAATATAGTGTGTTGGGCCAAGTGAAGGTTAAAAAAAACTGTTCATGGCCACATGAATGTAACAAATATAGTGTTATGGGACAATTGGAAGTAACAAATATAGTGTTTCGGGCCAAGTGAAGGTACTGTTTTCTGGGCCAAACGGATGTAGCAAATCAAGCGTAAGGAACATGAAATGTCAAGAATGAAGGAAATTGCTGCTGAAGACATATCAAATGCTTGGGTTACACTATGAAACATTAGCTTCACCACACACTATGTCTTCCTTTATGTTCTGTTTTCATTTCTGTGAAATTTTTTTGTTCTGTTCTGCAAACAATTAATATGATGACAGGAACAGAAAGATAAAACTATGATGACAAGAACAGAAAGATAAAACTATGATGACGGGAACAGAAAGATAAAACTATGATGACAGGAACAGAAAGATAAAACTATGAGAATAATAAGAAATGAGAAGAGCACATGCCTAGGTCCACATCATCTCCTCTCTTCTGCTTGCGTTTCTGCTCCAGCTTGTCTGTGTCAGCATTGATGGCCTCAAACACTGTCTCAGCTACTTCATGCTGCCAGCGTTCGGACACAACCAGCGGGAAGTTCTTGTACAAATCCTGGTCTGCATCTGTCAGCTGCCAGAACAATAACCATGCCAATCAATAACACTGACCATGTCAATCAATGAGCATGCTATTTTCCACGTGATAAAAATTGTAATACATTAATGTAAGTGGGCACTACAATCTCCCCCTCTCTCACACACACAAAAAAAAAAAAACATGCACAGAAATAGCTGATGTGCTGAATATTTCATCACAATTCATATTTGGAGAAATACTAAAAAAAATGTGAATGTTCACACTGGAAAGGAAATCTGAATTTTAAAATTCTAAAAAGTTAAACATATATACACCCCACCCCCCCCAGACTGACAAAACTGATGCCAAATTTGTACATGAATTAGATCACAAGTAAACAGGAAGTGAAATGTGCAATTTTGTACAACTGGCATATAGTGTATGCGAGAGTTGACACAACAGTACAAGACTGTGTATAAGAAATGAAACACTTTACATTTGTTGTTAAACTTTTGATGAGAATTGTAGCATCACTTTGATATTCATACTTCAAGAAGTGGCATTTCTGCCAAACTACAACGTGCGTTCACATTCTTATTCAGTCAAGCACAAAATAAATACATTTTAATAAATACTGATATAAATGGTGATTCACTTGAATCAGTCAGTCAGTCATTTGCATGTCCCTTGCTGAACTTTGCCTCCCTAACAGCTCTCATGTAGGCCTCTCAGTTGCGAGCAAGATGACCTGCTGCTGATACATCCATTTGCAGATCATCAATGATGTCTTGCAGCCATCTCTGCCTTGGTCTTCCTCTTTTTCTTTTTCCCATTATGCACACTTCCAAGATGGTCTTCTCTAGATTATCATGACATTTAATGTGTCCAAAATATTTAAGTTTACTCTCTTTAATCCTCTTTACTAATTCTTCAATATTATGTTCTTGTAGTATAGATCTTCTTCTTCTTCTTCGTTCGCATTGTCTGTCTATATCTGCAGTCCTGTCTCTTGGATAAATTTCACTGTTTTTTGTAACTTATGTATGGAACCGTAGAGCTTATCTTCTTTAGTGGTTTCACTGGGCCAGTAATTAATTCTCAGTGTCTCGTAGTTGATGCAGTTCTGGAGGATATGTTCCACAGTTTGGGGCACATGGGCATATGTACATAGATTAGTAGCACCAACTTTAAACTTTGTATACATATGACTTTGGGGTCGGCTGTGTCCTGTTCGGAGACGGAAGATGGTGACTTGTTCCTTTCTGTTTAGCATGTGATAGTCATCATGTGGTGGTGTTTGTGGCTTCCTGTAGGTTTTTATCATGCTTTTCTTCTGATTATAGGTGATTGGTATGTCTGGTTGCTCCATTTCAGTGCCCTCTTTGGCCAGATGGTCAGCTTTCTCATTGCCTGGTATACCACAGTGGGAGGGAATCCATTGCAAAGTGACTCCATGTTGTAAGCCAATTTTTGACAAGGCATCTTTAAGGTCTGGTAGTTTGTTGCACTGAAGAGCTTCCAGTACTGATCTTGCATCTGTGAGAATTAATACAGGACATGTATCAATTCTGGAGTCTGATAGTTTTTCAACTGCAGCAATAATTGCCCTAACTTCTGCATCAAAGTTGTTGCAGTATTTACCAGTGGGTATGGAAATCTTGTCAATGGTGTTGTTTGGATATTCAATATATGCTCCTGCCCCACCATTCTTTATGGCATTATGTGCAGATCCATCTGTATACACGTATCCAGGTGTCACATGGATATTTGTCATCTAGAACACTGAGTGTGGCTGTTGATGCAACTGTCGCATATTCATCTGTACACCACATGACCAGATCATCTGCATACAGTGCCGCTTTGATTCCATAGGGAAGTTCCTTGACCAGGTCATTAATGAGAATCTTCATTCATTTCCACTTATTTTTATGTGTGATACACATGTGGTGATCATGGAATCATACAGTTTAAATGAAAAGATCTTAGGATGATGATGATGATGATATGCTGACAAAAAGTCTAACCTTGATTCCTTTCGTATCTTCTTCGTCAAATGAACCAATATCAAAGGCATCTGCCGCATTGACCTCGCCTTTGGGTGGAATCAATGGAGGAGAGTATTTCTGTAGGTACACCTGCACCCAGTCTATGCCCTTAAAGAAAGGATGCTCTTTCACTTCCTGGGCTCTGTGAAAACAGCATGCCCTGATAATCTCACAAATAAAATAAATAGGTCTAGTAGTTTCACAAGATGATGTGCTTGTCATTTACCAGTCTTTATTATTGTTTTTAAAGTTATATCTCATCACCAGTGAATATAAAGTGACTGCCTCTATCTCTTTACAGTGAAGATAAAGTGATTGCTTCTATCTCTTCACCAGTGAATATAAAGTGATTGCTTCTATCTCTTTACACAATGAAGATAAAATGACTGCTTCTATCTCTGTACACAGTGAAGAAAAGTGACTGCCTATATCTCTTTACATGATGAAGATAAGGGAGTCACCTTTGTCCCTGTATCATAAAGGTAAAGTGAGCATCTTTATCCTGCCACAGACTACATGAAAACAAGTACACAAAACACTGTCCAGAAAAAAGAGAGATGTGAGCATTCTGTTCACACAATTCCTTCTCACCCATTTCCTAGACAGCCAAGTCTGTCCTCCACATCTCTCTGCAGCAGACCTTCAAGTAAAGTCTTCATTTCCATGGACATTGTTTCTGGCAGGTCAACATTCTGAAAAACATCATCTGATAAAATAATATCACTGTCTTCTACAGCAAAACTTATCAGACCTACACTATTTAGCTCAATATTCATATTTATGCTTTCTGTACATTTTTATGCAATCAAACAAAAATATCACTAACTGCTATAAGTGAAAGTTACACCCAGTAATTAACATCTTTGTCTGACAGCTCAATACTAGCAAAATTAAAATATTTCTTTGTTTAATACTAGCAGTATAAAAAGATATAACTAGTAGAGATAATCTTTGATGAGGAAGTGGCAAAAACAAAGAATTTTGGAATATTTCAAATCGAGTGTTGTTAGCTCAATTGAAGGGAAAAACCTATAAATGAAACATTGTACAAGCATATGCTCCAACAACAGACAGTTCTGAAGTGCTCCAACAACAGATAGTTCTGAAGCGCTCCAACAACAGATAGTTCTGAAGAAGATATTCGAACATTTTATAATGACTTAGAACAAACTATGAGCCACAGCAAATCACATGAAGTTAATATCATATTCAGTGATTCTAATGACAAAGCTGGAAATGAGAAAGTGAAAGATTTATGAGGAGATTATGGTCTGGGAATGAGAAATTAAAAAGTAGATAAATGTATAGGATGGGCAAAAATGCACAATCTGATTACTGGAAACACATGGTTCATGCAAATATAAACAAAAGCGATGGGTCAGCAATACTTGAAGAGGAAGTCTTAGATGCCATTAAATTAATGAAGAGAAGGAAAGTGATTGGACCTGACAAAATATCTGTAGAAGAATTAGAAGCCCTTGATGATTTCAGTGTAAAAGTAATAAGAAAACTGCTCAATGACATCTGTAACTCTGGACGTATACTCTTTTGTTTTATGGGTGTGAAGAATGGTCTATGAATAAGAGAGTACAGCGAGAAATGGAGGCCATGGAAATGTGGTTTATAAGAAGGATGTTGAAGATTCCATGGACAGCCAAGAAAACCAATGAAGAAGTCTTAAGAGAGGCTTGAGTTAAAAAGCAAATTACAGCAAAGATCAGAGGCAGACAAGTGAGATTTATAGGACATTTCTGAGAAAAGGAAAATTGGAACACAATTTGGCAACCGGAAAAATTGAAGGAAGAAGAGACAGAGGAAGACAGAGAGAAGTTACTGGATGTCAGAGTGGCTAGGAAGAAAGTCACAGGCAGATCTCATAATCAAGTCTAAAGATAGGGAATTGTGGAGAGAAATAATCACCTTTGCCATGTGGTACGGCACTTGAATGAATGACTATTTAATGAACTTTTAAAATTCACCTTCATAGCTCTGCCAAAGAAGCTAAGGGCCAAAGAGTGTGAAGACTTCAGAACAATAAGTCTTTCATGTCATATCACAAAACTACTACTGAGAATTATTATGAGAAGAACTAGACACAGAATAAACATGGAAATAGGAGGTCAGCAATTTGGATTTCAAGAAAGGAACACACAGTTGCTCTAAGAACCTGACAGAGAGAACTGTATAATACAAAAAGACTTATTTGTATGCTTCATTGGGTTTACCAAACCATTTGATAAAGTAAAACATGATGAAATCATTACAGATATAAACAATGATGGCAAAGATCTGAGAATGATAAGAAAAATGCATGTACTGGAATCAAGAAGCATTCATCAGGGCAGAAAATACAGGCAAATATCAAGCTATAAAGCAAAGAGTTTTTTCTCAACTGTCACCTGACTTTTCTCACTCCACAGTGAAAATATCATAGACAAATATCAAGCTATAAAGCAAAGAGTTTTTTCTCAACTGTCACCTGACTTTTCTCACTCCACAGTGAAAATATCATAGACAAATATCAAGCTATAAAGCAAAGAGTTTTTTCTTACCTGTCACTTGACTTTTCTCACTCCACAGTGAAAATATCATAGACAAATATCAAGCTATAAAGCAAAGAGTTTTTTCTTACCTGTCACTTGACTTTTCTCACTCCACAGTGAAAATATCATAGACAAATATCAAGCTATAAAGCAAAGAGTTTTTTCTCACCTGTCACCTGACTTTTCTCACTGCACAGTGAAAATATCAAGCTATAAAGCAAAGAGTTTCTAAGCTATAAAGCAAAGAGTTTTCTCTCACCTGTCACCTGACTTTTCTCACTGCACAGTGAAAATATCATAGACAAATATCAAGCTATAAAGCAAAGAGTTTTTTCTTACCTGTCACTTGACTTTTCTCACTCCACAGTGAAAATATCAAGCTATAAAGCAAAGAGTTTTTTCTTACCTGTCACCTGACTTTTCTCACTCCACAGTGAAAATATCAAGCTATAAAGCAAAGAGTTTTTTCTTACCTGTCACCTGACTTTTCTCACTCCACAGTGAAAATATCATAGACAAATATCAAGCTATAAAGCAAAGAGTTTTTTCTTACCTGTCACTTGACTTTTCTCACTCCACAGTGAAAATATCATAGACAAATATCAAGCTATAAAGCAAAGAGTTTTTTCTCACTGCACAGTGAAAATATCAAGCTATAAAGCAAAGAGTTTCTAAGCTATAAAGCAAAGAGTTTTCTCTCACCTGTCACCTGACTTTTCTCACTGCACAGTGAAAATATCATAGACAAATATCAAGCTATAAAGCAAAGAGTTTTTTCTCACCTGTCACCTGACTTTTCTCACTGCACAGTGAAAATATCAAGCTATAAAGCAAAGAGTTTTCTCTCACCTGTCACCTGACTTTTCTCACTGCACAGTGAAAATATCATAGACAAATATCAAACTATAAAGCAAAGAGTTTTCTCTCACCTGTCAACTGACTTTTCTCATTGCACTGTGAAAATATCATAGACAAATATCAAACTATAAAGCAAAGAGTTTTCTCTCACCTGTCAACTGACTTTTCTCATTGCACTGTGAAAATATCATAGACAAATATCAAACTATAAACCAAAGAGTTTTCTCTCACCTGTCAACTGACTTTTCTCATTGCACTGTGAAAATATCATAGACAAATATCAAACTATAAACCAAAGAGTTTTCTCTCACCTGACTTTTCTCACTGCACAGTGAAAATATCAAGAGAGGGGAGAAATAACAAATAAACCAGGAATTCAAGTTGGAGGCTTCAACAAGAACAATCTACAACATGCAGAGGATACAGTACTAACAGGCAACAATGAAGAGCCTGCAGAAATGATTACATACAGTAATGAGAGAAGGTGAGAAGCAAGGACCGGCCCTAGACAGCAAGAAAACAGAAACAATGATAATAACATAAAAGAAAGCCCATCTAAATGCAATGTTAAGACACAAGGATCAACCTTGAGACAAGCACACGCACTTAAATATCTGGGCACTCAAGCAACATCAGATCTCTGAAATCAACAGCAGAACATGCCAAGCCAGCTTCCAGACAAATGAGAAACATCTCTGTCACTGAACAACACAAAGAGACTTCTAAAATGCTACACTGAGCCTATCCTACTCTATGGAAGTGAGCCATGGACAATCAACAGACTGATGTAAACATCACTCAAAGCAATAGAAATGTGCTTTCTTAGAAGAATGTTAAGAATACCATGGACAGCTAAGATGCCAAACAGGGAGTGTCAAACAAAGGCAAATCTAGAAAGGAACCTAACTGAATCTATAAGAAAATGACTGTCATCATTCAGTGGATTTATAAAGAGAAGAGGAAGAGTTGAAACAACAGGGAAGATAAATGGGTAGAGAGGAGAGGATGAACAAGAGAAAAAAATCTAACACAACAGCACAAGAAAAAAGTCGTTGAGTTGGTGGAAAATATGAAAGAACAAGGTTTGTGAAGAAAGCATGTCCAGCAACACCTAGCAGCATGCCACCTGATAAAAGGGTCTTGACAACTTAAGAGCATGAGTGTACATATTTGCTTACATCAGTCATGGAGACAACATACCATTGTCATGGTCATACGATCTATCTCATGTTTATCTTTTGTCTTGTGTTGTCTAAATGGGCTATGCCTGGAAGAGATCAGAAAGATAGACACTTTTAATCATCACTGGATGAATCAACAAATAATTCTGAATACATCCACCTACTACTTGTGGCTGACTCTGTATCTATATATGAATTCTATCTGTGAGAAAATCTTCTAATAAGTACACCTTGCAGCCAGCCAGTGAATTAACAACTTCAACTAGAAAGATGCCAGACATACAACATTTCATACCCACTTGTTAGTCATCCATATGCTGCTTAGAGTACAGATATTATGGAATGTATACTTAACAATGGGGCAATGGCCTGTATCATCCATTGGTTAGTCACTGTCTACAGGTGATTTTACAAATGTCAGTAAATCACAACCTAGCACTTGATTTATACATCAGCTAATCACTACCTAGCACTTGATTTACACATATTTGTAAATCGCAATCAAGCACTTGATTTATACATATTAGTAAATCATAACCTAGTACTTGATTGACACATGCCAGTAAATCACAACCAAGCACTTGATTTATACATAGTAAATCACAACCTAGCACTTGATTTTTACATATCAGTAAATCACAACTTAGCACTTGATTTTTACATGTTAGTAAATCACAACTTAGCACTTGATTTTTACATGTTAGTAAATCACAACCTAGCACTTGATTTATACAAGTGGCAAAACACTTCTGCCAAAGAAACCATCAAGGAAAACGGGTGCAATCTGCTCCTGTTCTGATGTACGATCTCTGAAGGCTCTAGAAAAGCATCTTATTTTTCAGCCAGCTGTCTGCACCCAGCTGGAATTAACAATATATTCAGTTTACTTTAAACTTCTTTAGATTTCCACCTTTTTTCTCCTATTTATACTCTACTTTCTTGACTTAGCCCCAAGCATTTCACTGCAGTTTTGCATTCATCAGTTTCACGTTATCTCCCAGCTTTCCCCCCCCCACCTTCTTCTCTAGCCACTATAAGGAATTTATTGTTTCCTTATCTCTTTCCTGTGGTCCCCCGTCTCATCCTTAGGGTACATTCTTGTATTCTGTACTAGGAGGGATGCCACAAAGCTAGGTTTTTCATTTTCATTTCTTCTTTTTATTTGTGTTGTTTTTGTATGTAATCCTTGAAAAAGGCTGATGCCGAAATACTGGATGTTCTATGTTTTTCATTTATACATTCTCATCTTACTTTCCTACTTTCTGCCATATATTTTTTTTCTCACTTACTCACTCCCTCTGTCACTTAGTGAAACTGAAACACACCTCTATCTACCTTGATTTATACATGCTACTAAATCACAACCTAGCACTTGATTTACATATGCCAGAACACTACAACCTAGCACTTGATTTGTACATATTAGTAAATAACAACCAAGCACTTGATTTATACATATTAGTAAATCACAAACTAGCACTTGATTTACACATTAATAAATCAAAACCTAGCACTTGATTTATACATCAACTAATCACAGACTAGCACTAATTTATGCATCAGCTAATCACAACCTAGCACTTGATTTATACATATTAGTAAATCACAACCTAGCACTTGATTTATACATATTAGTAAATCACAACCTAGCACTTGATTTATCTAACATCTTACATCCTTCTCGTGATGTTAAACATCACATAGGACTTGCATGGTAGTTTACCAAGTTTTCCTGTTTTCAGCAAGCTTTTGAACTTCATCAAGGGATTTTATGTCTACTAATTTGGCCTTTCTTACCAGCGTCCTCTTTAGATTTTCATGTGGTCAACCTCTTTTTGTTCGGCCTACTGTGTTCCACTTGATAGCTTGTTTTGGGATTCTCTGACTGTTTTTTCTCATCATATGATCGACCTATGCCCATCTCCTTTATCTGATCACCAATGAGACAGGTTACTGTCATTCATCTGCCTTATCTCTACATTGTTATTGAATTTGTTCCATTTTATACAGAGTATTTTCCTTAGGCATTTGTTTTCAAAAGACAACTATTTCTTTGGTTGTTTTCCAGCTTTCACATGCATAAATGAAGGTGGATATTTCATTTTGATTGAATAATCTTAAATTAGTTTTTGTACTTATAACTTTTGAATGCCATATGTTCTCAAGATTCTTGAATTCAATGCTGCTTTTGCAATACGAATTCTAACTTCCTTTCTGGTGTCACATCCTGGTCTATGTAGCTGCCGAGGTGTGCAAAAAAGTTTACTTCTTCAACACCTGTTCCTTCAATGTATATTTCTCCTTCGTGGTTAATGTGAAGTTTCATTATTTTTTTTCCTTGTTAATTTCAAGTCCTATTTTACTAGCCAGTGAAGACAGGCTATCTGTTTTTTCTTGCATGGAATTCACACTGTCACTGATAAGAGTTATGTCATCTGTAAAATCAAGATCTTCTAGTTGGGCCCCATGTACCCAATCAATGCTGGTTTTACTTGAGCAACATTTTGTCTTTATAAAGTCTAAGGCAACTCCAAAGAGCAAGGAAGATAGTACACATCCTTGTTTCACACACATTTCAATCTGGAACTATTTGCTCATTCCTTCTTCTGTCTTGACTGCACAAGCATATCTGTTGTAGAGATCTTCAATGATGGTGACAATTTTAGATGGTATTCCATATAGTCTTAAAATTCTCCACAATGAATCTCTGTGTGTGCTATATAATGCCTTTTTAAAGTCTATGAAGTTCACGATTAATGGTTTTTATTTTCAATATGTCTTATACATGTCAGTAAATCACAACCCATTTCTCAGTTTACACATGTCTGTAAATCACAACCCATTTCTCAGTTTACAAATGCCTGTAAATTACAACCCATCGCTCAATTTACAAATGTCAGTAATCACAACCTAGCAAACCAACATGATGTTGCTATGATGGTGCAAAAAAAAGGTGACATGTCCAATACAAACATAAAACACAGGCTAGGATTACCCTTTGAGTAACTTGTACAGCATACATCCAAATGAGAACCAGTCAGCGCTGGAGTCATATGCTGTTCCTTTCTGGAGAACTTCTGGAGCCATGTAGCCATGTGTTCCACTGTCAATATTACAACATTATTATCTGTCACACAATATACACCAATTAGCCTGTCAACATTACAACACTATTATCTGTCACACAATATACACCAATTAGCCTGTCAACACAACATTATTATCTGTCACACAATATACACCAATTAGCCTGTCAACACTACAACAATATTATCTGTCACACAATATACACCAATTAGCCTGTCAACATTACAATATTATTATCTGTCACACAATACACATCAATTAGCCTGTGAAGACTACAACATTAGTATCTGTCACACAATATACACCAATTAGCCTGTCAACACTACAACATTATTATCTGTCACACAATATACACCAATTAGCCTGTCAACATTACAACATTATTATTTGTCACACAATATACACCAATTAGCCTGTCAACATTACAACAGTATTATCTGTCACACAATATATACCAATTAGACTGTCAACATTACAACACTATTATCTGTCATACAATATACACCAATTAGACTGTCAACACTGCAATATTATTATCTATCACACAATATAAACCAATAAAACTATCAACACTACAAAATTCTTATTTGTTACAGAATATATACCAATAACACTATCAACATTACAACATTACTATCTGTCACACAATACACACCATAAGACTATCAATATTAAAATATTATTATCTGTCACACCAATAAAACTATTGTTTGTAATGTGATATAAGCAACAGGATTATCACTTGTGACATGTTTTCCAGTGAGAAAGTCCAACTCTGGACTGGATGGGCAACCACCTCTCACCCGGCGGTGATACACGGGTATCTCAAAACATGTCGAGGTTTTCCAGTGAGAAGGTCCAACTCTGGCCTGGGTGGGCTACCGCCTCTCACCCAGCGGGGATGCACTGATATCCTAAACACGTCAAGGTCTTCCGGTGAGAAAGTCCAACTCTAGACTAAACTGGTGCAACGAAAACCACGGTGTCAAGCAATCCGCTTCAGAGACCCACCAAGAATACAGGCTAAAGCCCTGCGATACTCTGAAACCCTTGTGGTCCTCTTGTGGATCTCGTGTGATCCTTTCGGGGACCACATGGGACCTAATGAGGACCACAGGTGTAAATTCAGTAGGATCACAGTGCGGTTTTGGTGGTAGAAGCGAACGAAGAAGAAGACTTGTGACATGATACAGTGCAATAAGACAGTCATCTGTGGCATGATACACAGCAACAAGATTGTATGAAAACATAAATGTCAGATTAAAACCTGGTTAATTAATGGATGTTTGGGTAGAACGAGCAAAGTGTACACATGTCTACAAGTTTTCAGTTGTTGGACATGAATTTCAGCAACATAAAACAATGCACTCTCGTCACAATCTTCCCCTAATGTAAATACTTTGCCACTTTACCTCTAACCCTCTGGGTAATCTGAGCAGAAAGATCTGCTATTTGTTTGTGGACAAGACTGGAATGATTGGATGATGACCTGCACAGCATTCACCCGTAAAACGGACCATCAGTGAAGATGTGACTCCCACATATACCGCAGCACTGACCGCCAGTGAAGATATGGCTCCTACATATACCGCAGCACTGACCGCCAGTGAAGATGTGACTCCCACATATACCGCAGCAATGACTGCCTGTGAAGATATGGCTCCCACATATACCGCAGCACTGACCACCAGTGAAGATATGGCTCCCACATATACCGCAGCACTGACCGCCATTGAAGATGTGGCTCCCACATATACCGCAGCAATGACTGCCAGTGAAGATGTGGCTACCCCACATATACCGCAACACTGCCTGACGGTGGATATGTGGTTCTCCCACATATACTGTGATGCTGACTGACGATGAAGATGTGGCTCCCCCACATATGTTGTTGTTCATCCATTGTCTTCGATGATGATCACAGATTCATCTTAGTTAAAGTAAGGAGAGGTGTGTCCGTGCATGACCAACTAGCCATATACGAGCTCTAAAAGTTTTGCCACCCACGAAACATATATGTCCAGATTCAGTTGTGGGTGCTTGTGCTGCCTTGGCTTTTCGCATTGCGCGTTTGTGCTGGGCACTTTCAATTCTTGAGCGCTCAGCTCTCTGAGCATCCAGGGTAGTTAAAGCCCTCCATGATGGGCGGACTTGTGGTATGGCCTCCCAAGAAGGCTTTGAGTGAGGTTTTGACCGTATCCTTGTAAGGCTTTTTTTTGCCCTCCAGCTTTCCGTCTTCCGTTCACTAGTTCCTCATAAAGGAGATGTTTGGGCAATCCAGTCTTACTCATTCTGACTAAGTTCCCTGTCCATCGAATCTGCACCTTTTGAAGCATTGTGTAGATGCTTGGAATATTGGCTCTTGCGAGGACTTTAGTATCAGGTATTATTTGCTGCCATTTGATATCCAGTATTTTTCTGAGACAGCCTAGATGGAAGCACATATACTCCCCCACATATACTTCAACACTGACCGACAGTGAAGATGTGGCTCCTCCATATATACTGCGACACTGACTGACTGTGAAGATGTGCCTCCCCCACCTTTACCGTGACACTGACTGACTGTGAAGATGTGCCTCCCCCACCTTTACCGTGACACTGACTGACTGTGAAGATGTGGCTCCTCCATATATACTGCGACACTGACTGACTGTGAAGATGTGCCTCCCCCACCTTTACCGTGACACTGACTGACTGTGAAGATGTGCCTCCCCCACCTTTACCGTGACACTGACTGACTGTGAAGATGTGCCTCCCCCACCTTTACCGTGACACTGACTGACTGTGAAGATGTGCCTCCCCCACCTTTACCGTGACACTGACTGACTGTGAAGATGTGGCTCCCCCACCTTTACCGTGACACTGACTGACTGTGAAGATGTGCCTCTCCCACCTTTACCGTGACACTGACTGACTGTGAAGATGTGGCTCCCACATCTATACGCAACATTGACCAACAGTGAAGATGTGGCTCCCCCATCTATACGCAACACTGACCAACAGTGAAGATGTGGCTCCCACATCTATACGCAACACTGACCAACAGTGAAGATGTGGCTCCCACATCTATACGCAACACTGACTGACTGTGAAGATGTGGCTCCCACATCTATACGCAACACTGACCAACAGTGAAGATGTGGCTCCCCCATCTATACGCAACACTGACCAACAGTGAAGATGTGGCTCCCACATCTATACGCAACACTGACCAACAATGAAGATGTGGCTCCCTCATCTATATGCAACACTGACCAACAATGAAGATGTGGCTCCCTCATCTATACGCAACACTGACCAACAGTGAAGATGTGGCTCCCACATATACCGCAGCACTGACTGCCAGTGAAGATGTGGTTCCTTCACAAATACCATGACACTGACCGATGGTGAAGATGTGGCTCCTCCACATATACTGCGACACTGACCGATGGTGAAGATGTAGCTCCTTCACATATACTGCGACACTGACCAATGGTGAAGATGTGGCTCCCCCACCTTTACTGCGACACTGACTGACTGTGAAGATGTGGCTCCTCCACATATACCATGACACTGACCGATGGTGAAGATGTGGCTCCTTCACAAATACTGCGACACTGACCGATGGTGAAGATGTGGCTCCTTCACATATACCGCGACACTGACCGATGGTGAAGATGTGGCTCCCCCATCTATACTGCAATACTGATCAACAGCGAAGATGTGGCTCCCATATATACTGCAACACTGACCGACGGTGAAGATGTGGCTCCTCCACATATACCGCAACACCTACCGATGGTGAAGATGTGGCTCCTTCACATATACTGTGACACTGACCGATGGTGAAGATGTGGCTCCTTCACATATACCACGACACTGACCGACGGTGAAGATGTGGCTCCTTCACATATACCGCGACACTAACAGATAGTGAAGATGTGGCTCCCCCACCTATGCCATGACACTGACCGATGGTGAAGATGTGGCTCCCACATATACTGCAACACTGAGTGTCAGTGAAGACGTGGCTCGAACATACATCGTGACACTGAGTGCCAATGGCTGTAACACATCAGCTCTCCAGAGTATCTTGTAGCAAGCAATGGACAGCAAGTACTAAGATCCTGTTGTCCAACAGATAGTGTTCAATAAGATAGTGTTCAACATCAGCTCAGCTATCATTTTCTTCTTTTTCTTCTATGTTCAATTTCTCTTGTTCAGCCATCTAAAAGTTCAGGAGACATTCCACCTACAGCTATCTCATGTTTTGCAGTTCCTCATGTATCACATCTTCACATATGTTCTAGTTAACATCTTCAGAAACAAACATTACACACTTACATGTTGACTTATCTATTACAAACAAATACTTACACAGTTACATGCTGACTCATCAATCACAAATACTTACACACTTACATGTTGACTTATCTATTACAAACAAATACTTACACACTTACATGTTGACTTATCTATTACAAACAAATACTTACACACTTACATGTTGACTTATCTATTACAAGCAAATACTTACACACTTACATGTTGACTTATCTATTACAAACAAATACTTACACACTTACATGTTGACTTATCTATTACAAACAAATACTTACACACTTACATGTTGACTTATCTATTACAAACAAATACTTACACAGTTACATGCTGACTCATCAATCACAAATACTTACACATTTACATGTTGACTTATCTATCATAAACAAATATTTCACACTTGCATGTTGACTTATCTATCACAAACAAATATTTACACACTTACATGTTGACTCATTTATGACAAACAAATACTTACACACTTGCATGTTGACTCATTTATGACAAACAAATACTCACACACTAGCATGTTGACTTATCTATGACAAACAAATACTTACATACTTGCATGTTGACTTATCTATCACAAACAAATACTCACACACTAGCATGTTGATTTATCTATCACAAATACTCACACACCTGCATGTTGACTTATCTATCACAAACAAATACTCACACACTAGCATGTTGACTTATCTATCACAAATACTCACACACCTGCATGTTGACTTATCTATCACAAACAAATACTCACACACCTGCATGTTGACTTATCTATCACAAACAAATACTTACACACTTGCATGTTGACTTATCTATGACAAACAAATACTTACACACTAGCATGTTGACTTATCTATCACAAACAAATACTTACACACTTGCATGTTGACTTATCTATCACAAACAAATACTTACACACTTGCATGTTGACTTATCTATGACAAACAAATACTTACACACTAGCATGTTGACTTATCTATCACAAACAAATACTTACACACTTGCATGTTGACTTATCTATCACAAACAAATACTTACACACTTGCATGTTGACTTATCTATGACAAACAAATACTTACATACTTGCATGTTGACTTATCTATCACAAACAAATACTCACACACTAGCATGTTGACTTATCTATCACAAACAAATACTCACACACCTGCATGTTGACTTATCTATCACAAACAAATACTCACACACTAGCATGTTGACTTATCTATCACAAATACTCACACACCTGCATGTTGACTTATCTATGACAAACAAATACTTACATACTTGCATGTTGACTTATCTATGACAAACAAATACTCACACACCTGCATGTTGACTTATCTATGACAAACAAATACTCACACACTAGCATGTTGACTTATCTATGACAAACAAATACTTACATACTTGCATGTTGACTTATCTATGACAAACAATACTTACACACTTGCATGTTGACTTATCTATCACAAACAAATACTTACACACCTGCATGTTGACTTATCTATGACAAACAAATACTTACACACTAGCATGTTGACTTATCTATCACAAACAAATACTTACACACTTGCATGTTGACTTATCTATGACAAACAAATACTCACACACTAGCATGTTGACTTATCTATCACAAACAAATACTTACACACTTGCATGTTGACTTATCTATCACAAACAAATACTTACACACTTGCATATTGACTTATCTATCACAAACAAATACTTACACACTTGCATGTTGACTTATCTATGACAAACAAATACTCACACACCTGCATGTTGACTTATCTATGACAAACAAATACTCACACACTAGCATGTTGACTTATCTATGACAAACAAATACTTACATACTTGCATGTTGACTTATCTATGACAAACAAATACTTACACACTTGCATGTTGACTTATCTATCACAAACAAATACTTACACACCTGCATGTTGACTTATCTATGACAAACAAATACTTACACACTAGCATGTTGACTTATCTATCACAAACAAATACTTACACACTTGCATGTTGACTTATCTATGACAAACAAATACTCACACACTAGCATGTTGACTTATCTATCACAAACAAATACTTACACACTTGCATGTTGACTTATCTATCACAAACAAATACTTACACACTTGCATATTGACTTATCTATCACAAACAAATACTTACACACTTGCATGTTGACTTATCTATGACAAACAAATACTTACATACTTGCATGTTGACTCATCTATGACAAACAAATACTTACACACTTGCATGCTGACTTATCTATGACATACAAATACTCACACACTTGCACGCTGACTTATCTATGACAAACAAATACTCACACACTTGCATGGGGTTTCTTCTTTGAGAAGTCACAAGCCAGGCCTAGATCTGATATCCGAACATGTCCATTCTCATCTAATAAAATGTTTGCTGGCTGAGACACAAAACATTCATTATGGCTATCTGTCAGAGAAGAAATCTCACCAGACACTAAAACAATAAGACAGAGTGCTGAACATGGAACTGTAAGAAAAGACACATAACATAAAGTTTACAATATAAGAACATGGAACTGTAAGAAAAGACACATAACATAAAGTTTACAATATAAGAACATGGAACTGTAAGAAAAGACACATAACATAAAGTTTACAATATAAGAACATGGAACTGTAAGAAAAGACATATAACATAAAGTTTACAATATAAGAACATGGAACTGTAAGAAAAGACACATAACATAAAGTTTACAATATAAGAACATGGAACTGTAAGAAAAGACACATAACATAAAGTTTACAATATAAGAACATGGAATTGTAAGAAAAGACACATAACATAAAGTTTACAATATAAGAACATGGAACTGTAAGAAAAGACACATAACATAAAGTTTACAATATAAGAACATGGAACTGTAAGAAAAGACACATAACATAAAGTTTACAATATAAGAACACAGAACTGTATAATTTTTAGAACACCCATAACATACACAAAAAGTTTACAACATAAGAACATAGAAATGTAAGAAAAGACACATAACATAAAGTTTACAATATAAGAACACAGAACTGTAAGAAAAGACACATAACATAAAGTTTACAACATAAGAACATAGAACTGTAAGAAAAGACATATAACATAAAGTTTACAATATAAGAACATAGAACTGTAAGAAAAGACAAATAACATAAAGTTTACAATATAAGAACATAGAACTGTAAGAAAAGACATATAACATAAAGTTTACAATATAAGAACATAGAACTGTAAGAAAAGACATATAACATAAAGTTTACAATATAAGAACATAGAACTGTAAGAAAAGACATATAACATAAAGTTTACAATATAAGAACATAGAACTGTAAGAAAAGACATATAACATAAAGTTTACAATATAAGAACATAGAACTGTAAGAAAAGACACATAACATAAAGTTTACAACATAAGAACACAGAACTGTAAGAAAAGACACATAACATAAAGTTTACAATATAAGAACACAGAACTGTAAGAAAAGACACATAACATAAAGTTTACAACATAAGAACATAGAACTGTAAGAAAAGACGCATAACATAAAGTTTACAATATAAGAACATAGAAATGTATACTTTTTTAGAACACACATAACATATACAAAAAAGTTTATAACATAAGAACATGGAACTGTAAGAAAAGACGCATAACATACACAGAAAGATTACAACATAAGAACATGGAACTGTAAGAAAAGACACATAACATACATAGAAAGTTTACAACATAAGAACATGAAACTGTAAGAAAAGACACATAACATACACAGAAAGTAACCCAACTCACCACATCAACCTACACAAATACCCTGATATCCCACAAATAAACCATACAGAATATATACCTTTATATCCCATATCCCACACATAGGCCACAGACAGACATATACCTTGATATCTCACACATAAACCACACACAGATATATCCATATATATTGATATCCTGCATATAAACCACATAATACACATAAAACACTTATCTTCTGATCCCTATATATCACAGACACCTTCAGATCCCTATATACCACACAGACATATAAAGTACGTACCTTGAGATCCCTATACACCACAAAACGACTATGCATATGCTCTAGGCCCAGAATAACTTCTGCGGCATAAAATCGGACCTCCTTTTCTGTAAAAACTCCGTGCTGTGACAAGTGATAATGAAGATCTCCACCATTCATGAGGTCCAGAATAAAACAGAGTTTCTCAGGGGTTTGAAATGCGTACGTCATGCATACAATGAATGGACTGCCTTCCTGTCAATATCAAAACACAAAACACATATTTCTATCAGTGTCTCATCTTAAAACACAATAACACAGGTAAAATAGGTATTTCTAGCAGTGTCAAACAATACAAACATTATTCTCACCACATACTAGCATGACATATACACAATAACTGTTGTTAGCTATGACAGAAACATAAAAATAGTATTGTGTACTTTAAAGGAAAAAAAAAACATCATAGAAAAATCTTCACATTCTTCAACCATTCCTTCCAAGAAAATAACAGTTAACCATTCATTATGAGAAGAACAAGGAAAAAGATAAAAATGGAAATGGCAGATGAATAGTTTGGATTTGTTGAAGGAAAGGGAACACACAATGCCATTTATGCTTTATGAACTCTAACAGAAATTAGAAGTATAGAAAGATCTCTACTTATGCTTCATTGATTATACCAAGGCATTTGACAAGGTGAAACATAATGAAATTATTAAAATGCTTGAAGACATCAATATAGACGGCAAAGACCTGAGGATTGTAAAACATCTATACTGGCACCAAGAAGCAGTAATTTGAGTTGAAAATAGAACTGGAAAATATCAACCTATAAAACAAGGGGTGCAACAAGGATGTGTAATATCTCTAGATCTTTTTTCTCTGAACAGCGAGAATAATCTAAGAACGATCATAACAGAACCAGCCATAAAAATTGGAGGATACAATATTAACAACCTTCGGTATGCTGACGACACAGTACTGATAGCTGAGAGCCAACAAGACCTGCAAAATCTCTTGGATAAAGTTGCCAAAGAAAGTGAACAGAAAGGCCTTACTTTGAACATCAAAAAGATAGAGACTATGGTTACATCTAAGAAACAGAATCCACCAACATGCAGTATAAAATTTAAACAGAACTATTATAAAGCAGGTGCAGAAATTCAAATATCTTGGAGCAGTAATAACTTCAGATGGGAAATGCAGAATAGAAATAAATTAGTAACAGAACAGGCCAAGCAAAGACTGCATTTCAGAGAATTAGAAACATATTAGCCAGCACATCCTTAACAATGAATGTTAGAAAATGAGTCCTAAAATGCTATATTGAATCTATCTTGTTATATGGAAGTGAATCATGGATAATAGGCAGGTCTGCATAAAAATCATTGGAAGCATCAGAAATATGGTTTATTAGAATGTTGCGAATCCCCTGGACAGCAAAAATAACTAATGAAGAATTATGAGAAGAGCTGGAGAGACAAAAAACCTTCTCAAAAAGATAAGAGAGAGACAATGTACTTTCATAGGACATGCAATGAGAAGTGGGGGCATTGAAAATATTATAACAACGGAAAAATAGAAGGAAGAAGATCAAGAGGAAGACCAAGAGAAATGATACTGGACAGTCTGACGGGATGGTGTGAGAGGAGATCATCAACTGAGCTGATGGCCTGCATGAAGGATCATGTACTCTGGAGAAGCATAATAGTCAACGCCAGTTGGCACGGCACATGATGATGATGATGATTCCTGGCAAAAGATATACAGCCTGGGCAGTCAGAACAGCAGATATACAATCTAAACTGTTACTACAGATATACAGTCTGAACAGTAACTACAGTGCACTCCAAAAATAACTCTGCACTAACCCAGTATGGATTCTAGTATCATGATATCTTAATGACTGTGGTATCTAGCCACATCTACCTGTGTACATTTGTGTGTTGAACCCTGCTGTTGTGTAACATTCACTGTATTTGGTCTGTTTTTGTGTATTCAGTTGCTAAGCAGCGAAGCAGTTGTTGAAGCACATGACAGGCGGATTGTTTAAATCAGTTTATTTGCCATGGTTCTTTCACAAGAGGAGCGTACTTTTCTTGTTGAGCACATATTTCAAGAAGCCAGTACATACACTGATTTAGTGTGGGAGCAGGAACGCCTGTAGCTCATGGCAATGCATTTTATAAATCTACTGCGTAATTTTGTGAAACAGGCTCAGTGTCAGATGAACACTGTAGTGGGAGACCATCTAAACTTAACAAGGAGAAATTATCCAAGATTTCTGATCCTATGCTTCAGAGTCCATCAAAAGCTTTGTGAAAGTTGGCATAACAACAAGGTATCGGGCTTGTAACAGTGCACAGAGTGGTCAAACACAATTTTTAACTCTTCCCACATAAAGTAACTGCAGTCCAACAATTGCTGCCGGCCGATCATGAACAATAACTCTGTTACTGTGAATGGTTTACAAATTTCATTCAAACTAGAACTGCTGATATTCCTGGTGTCACCTTTTTTACACATGAGGCCTGGTTTCACTTCTCAGGTTATCTTAACACATAAAATACACAATCTGAAGTTTATTGAAATTATCCACGCATAAGAAACATTTCACCAGACTAACTAAGAAAAGTGTTTGTGAATAAAATTAAACGTGTTCAAGCTTGCATAGATGCACAAGGACATCACTTTCAATATTTGTTAGAAGGTATGTGTCTGATTAGCTTACAATAAGTAACATTTTTTAACCAGAATGCTTAATCTGTGACTCCAGCCAAGGCAGGTAGATGTGACTAGATACCGCACACATGAAGATACCATTACAGTATTGGAAATGATATGGGTTAGTGCACAGTTACTTATGGAACAGCCTGTACTACAGACATACAGTCTGAACAGCAACTACTAGTTTGTTTTTGAAACGGTGTCTGTTATGAAATGCAGTGTCATTACAGGACTAGTATGGAAAAGATCCACCTTCAGATAAACCTATCCAATGTTGGTCAAAACAAGTTCACGTAATGTCCTGCACTGAAAAGGGAAAAGAAAAGTGAGAAGACTGAGCACCTCAAAGCAAAATGCTCATCACATCCAGGAAGCATTTTACAAAAGCCCACACAAAAGAAACAACATATCAGCCAGATAAGCTTCTTGGCAGTTAGGTATACCATAAATCATTGTTTGGAGGCTTGTTCATAACTACCTTCATCTCCATAGCTACAAAGTGCAGGTTCTAAAGGCTTTATAGCTGGATGATAAACCTCAGCATTTCCAAGCTGCCAAACACATTTTGTCAAACATCGAAGACGGTGAAAATTATCTTCGGAGATGGATATTAAGAACAAAGCAACATTTTATACACCGGAGAGAGTACATCAACATTTTACATGAACATAAATGCTGAATATGGGGATCAGAAAAGCCTCACAGCAGTGAACATTGAAAGTACAAGGGTGGAAGTCTGGTGTGCTTTGTCATGTTCAGAAATGTGGTCCAGTGACACTGATGACCTAGCCAGACATGCTGCAGTTGGAAGATCACCAGCCAGATGTGGTATTCCAGCAAGACTCTGAACCTCTACACTGAACTAATATTATTAGAGAATTTTGTTGACGTGCGTTTTCCTGGGCGTTGGGTTGGGCATGATGAACAACCTTCCGTGATCTCTGCACTAACCCAGTATGGATTCTAGTATCATGATATCTTAATGACTGTGGTATCTAGCCACATCTACCTGTGTACATTTGTGTGTTGAACCCTGCTGTTGTGTAACATTCACTGTATTTGGTCTGTTTTTGTGTATTCAGTTGCTAAGCAGCGAAGCAGTTGTTGAAGCACATGACAGGCGGATTGTTTAAATCAGTTTATTTGCCATGGTTCTTTCACAAGAGGAGCGTACTTTTCTTGTTGAGCACATATTTCAAGAAGCCAGTACATACACTGATTTAGTGTGGGAGCAGGAACGCCTGTAGCTCATGGCAATGCATTTTATAAATCTACTGCGTAATTTTGTGAAACAGGCTCAGTGTCAGATGAACACTGTAGTGGGAGACCATCTAAACTTAACAAGGAGAAATTATCCAAGATTTCTGATCCTATGCTTCAGAGTCCATCAAAAGCTTTGTGAAAGTTGGCATAACAACAAGGTATCGGCTTGTAACAGTGCACAGAGTGGTCAAACACAATTTTTAACTCTTCCCACATAAAGTAACTGCAGTCCAACAATTGCTGCCGGCCGATCATGAACAATAACTCTGTTACTGTGAATGGTTTACAAATTTCATTCAAACTAGAACTGCTGATATTCCTGGTGTCACCTTTTTTACACATGAGGCCTGGTTTCACTTCTCAGGTTATCTTAACACATAAAATACACAATCTGAAGTTTATTGAAATTATCCACGCATAAGAAACATTTCACCAGACTAACTAAGAAAAGTGTTTGTGAATAAAATTAAACGTGTTCAAGCTTGCATAGATGCACAAGGACATCACTTTCAATATTTGTTAGAAGGTATGTGTCTGATTAGCTTACAATAAGTAACATTTTTTAACCAGAATGCTTAATCTGTGACTCCAGCCAAGGCAGGTAGATGTGACTAGATACCGCACACATGAAGATACCATTACAGTATTGGAAATGATATGGGTTAGTGCACAGTTACTTATGGAACAGCCTGTACTACAGACATACAGTCTGAACAGCAACTACTAGTTTGTTTTTGAAACGGTGTCTGTTATGAAATGCAGTGTCATTACAGGACTAGTATGGAAAAGATCCACCTTCAGATAAACCTATCCAATGTTGGTCAAAACAAGTTCACGTAATGTCCTGCACTGAAAAGGGAAAAGAAAAGTGAGAAGACTGAGCACCTCAAAGCAAAATGCTCATCACATCCAGGAAGCATTTTACAAAAGCCCACACAAAAGAAACAACATATCAGCCAGATAAGCTTCTTGGCAGTTAGGTATACCATAAATCATTGTTTGGAGGCTTGTTCATAACTACCTTCATCTCCATAGCTACAAAGTGCAGGTTCTAAAGGCTTTATAGCTGGATGATAAACCTCAGCATTTCCAAGCTGCCAAACACATTTTGTCAAACATCGAAGACGGTGAAAATTATCTTCGGAGATGGATATTAAGAACAAAGCAACATTTTATACACCGGAGAGAGTACATCAACATTTTACATGAACATAAATGCTGAATATGGGGATCAGAAAAGCCTCACAGCAGTGAACATTGAAAGTACAAGGGTGGAAGTCTGGTGTGCTTTGTCATGTTCAGAAATGTGGTCCAGTGACACTGATGACCTAGCCAGACATGCTGCAGTTGGAAGATCACCAGCCAGATGTGGTATTCCAGCAAGACTCTGAACCTCTACACTGAACTAATATTATTAGAGAATTTTGTTGACGTGCGTTTTCCTGGGCGTTGGGTTGGGCATGATGAACAACCTTCCGTGATCTCTGCTCTCACCCAATATTATGCCGTTTGATTTTTTGTCTGTCAGAATATGTTACGAGTGTTATTTAGAAGACCCCTGTGACATCTCTCAATGAACTGAAGCTCAGAATTGTTGCTGTGATCGAAACACTTATGCCACAAATGCTGGAGAACACTTGGAGGGAAACTGAATATGCCTGGAATCGTATGTGCCACAAAAGGCACACTAAGGCTTGCAGCATTTTGCAGTTTTGATTTTACAGGTACTAAAATATTTTGAGTTGCACTTTCAAATTTCATATTTTGTTATTTTTCAGTTTCAAAAATTGGCAAGGACTGCCAGCCCCAACCGTGGTGGAATCTCCAAAAGAAGTACTAAACATCCCCTGCTTTTCAGCCGCACTCAGGGATGGAGAAAGAGCTGCCATGGCCTGCTTCCAAGCTGACACTCAGGGATGGAGAAAGAGCTGCCATGGCCTGCTTCCAATCTGACACTCAGGGATGGAGAAAGAGCTGCCATGACCTGCTTCCAAACTGACACTCAGGGATGGAGAAAGAGCTGCCATGACCTGCTTCCAAACTGACACTCAGGGATGGAGAAAGAGCTGCCATGACCTGCTTCCAAGCTGACACTCAGGGATGGAGAAAGAGCTGCCATGACCTGCTTCCAAGCTGACACTCAGGGATGGAGAAGAGCTGCCATGACCTGCTTCCAAACTGACACTCAGGGATGGAGAAAGAGCTGCCATGACCTGCTTCCAAACTGACACTCAGGGATGGAGAAAGAGCTGCCATGACCTGCTTCCAAGCTGACACTCAGGGATGGAGAAAGAGCTGCCATGACCTGCTTCCAAGCTGACACTCAGGGATGGAGAAAGAGCTGCCATGACCTGCTTCCAAGCTGACACTCAGGGATGGAGAAAGAGCTGCCATGACCTGCTTCCAAACTGACACTCAGGGATGGAGAAAGAGCTGCCATGACCTGCTTCCAAACTGACACTCAGGGATGGAGAAAGAGCTGCCATGACCTGCTTCCAAGCTGACACTCAGGGATGGAGAAAGAGCTGCCATGACCTGCTTCCAAGCTGACACTCAGGGATGGAGAAAGAGCTGCCATGACCTGCTTCCAAGCTGACACTCAGGGATGGAGAAAGAGCTGCCATGACCTGCTTCCAAGCTGACACTCAGGGATGGAGAAAGAGCTGCCATGACCTGCTTCCAAGCTGACACTCAGGGATGGAGAAAGAGCTGCCATGACCTGCTTCCAAGCTGACACTCAGGGATGGAGAAAGAGCTGCCATGACCTGCTTCCAAGCTGACACTCAGGGATGGAGAAAGAGCTGCCATGACCTGCTTCCAAGCTGACACTCAGGGATGGAGAAAGAGCTGCCATGACCTGCTTCCAAGCTGACACTCAGGGATGGAGAAAGAGCTGCCATGACCTGCTTCCAAGCTGACACTCAGGGATGGAGAAAGAGCTGCCATGACCTGCTTCCAAGCTGACACTCAGGGATGGAGAAAGAGCTGCCATGACCTGCTTCCAAGCTGACACTCAGGGATGGAGAAAGAGCTGCCATGACCTGCTTCCAAGCTGACACTCAGGGATGGAGAAAGAGCTGCCATGACCTGCTTCCAAGCCGACACTCAGGGATGGAGAAAGAGCTGCCATGGCCTGCTTCCAAGCCGACACTCAGGGATGGAGAAAGAGCTGCCATGACCTGCTTCCAAGCCGACACTCAGGGATGGAGAAAGAGCTGCCATGACCTGCTTCCAAGCCGACACTCAGGGATGGAGAAAGAGCTGCCATGGCCTGCTTCCAATCTGACACTCAGGGATGGAGAAAGAGCTGCCATGGCCTGGTTCCAATCTGACACTCAGGGATGGAGAAAGAGCTGCCATGGCCTGCTTCCAATCTGACACTCAGGGATGGAGAAAGAGCTGCCATGGCCTGCTTCCAAGCTGACACTCAGGGATGGAGAAAGAGCTGCCATGGCCTGCTTCCAAGCTGACACTCAGGGATGGAGAAAGAGCTGCCATGGCCTGCTTCCAAGCTGACACTCAGGGATGGAGAAAGAGCTGCCATGACCTGCTTCCAAGCTGACACTCAGGGATGGAGAAAGAGCTGCCATGACCTGCTTCCAAGCTGACATGATTGTGTGCCTCAACATCTTCACTGCATCAGCTGACCAGCTTGCAGTTCCAGGGAGATTGGAAAAAGAAGAAGAAGAAAGAACAAGAACAGTCACATCAGCAGATATACAGTATCAACAGTTTAACAGAAAGAACAAGAACAGTCACATCAGCAGATATACAGTATCAACAGTTTAACAGAAAGAACAAGAACAGTCACATCAGCAGATATACAGTATCAACAGTTATAACAGAAAGAACAAGAACAGTCACATCAGCAGATATACAGTATCAACAGTTATAACAGAAAGAACAAGAACAGTCACATCAGCAGATATACAGTATCAACAGTTATAACAACAAATAAACTATCTCAAAAGTTACAAAAAACAAGTTATGTCAACATTACTAAAAAAGATGTACAATCTCAAAGGTTACAACAACAGATACACAATCACAAAAGTTACCACAACAGATACACAATCTCAAAAGTTACCACAACAGATACACAATCACAAAATTTACCACAACATATACACAATCTCAAAGTTATTACAACGGATATGCAATTACAACAATTACTACAACAGATATACAACTGTTAACTACAACTGACAAATGAAGAGATTCTGCTAAACTGTCAGTGCTATTTTTCTGAATTAACTAGGAAGAAGAGATTTAGGAGCAGTCATGCTCAAGATGTAATAACAATTATCTCTAATCCGCAACGTTATGCCATGTCATCGTAACTTCTCACAACTAGCACTGCCTTGTCTGTCATGGTTACAATGTCATCTTAACTTCTCACAACTAGCACTGCCTTGTCTGTCATGGTTACAATGTCATCTTAACTTCTCACAACTAGCACTGCCTTGTCTGTCATGGTTACAATGTCATCTTAACTTCTCACAACTAGCACTGCCTTGTCTGTCATGATTACAATATTATCTTAACTTCTCACAACTAGCACTGCTTTGTCTGTCATGATTACAATATCATCTTAACTTCTCACAACTAGCACTGCCTTGTCTGTCATGATTACAATGTCATCTTAACCTCTCACAACTATCACTGCTTTGTCTGTCATGATTACAATGTCATCTTAACCTCTCACAACTAACACTGCTTTGTCTGTCATGATTACAATGTCATCTTAACTTCTCACAACTAGCTCTGGTTTGTCTGTCATGATTACAATGTCATCTTAACCTCTCACAACTAACACTGCTTTGTCTGTCATGATTACAATGTCATCTTAACTTCTCACAACCAGCACTGGTTTATCTGTCATGATTACAATGTCATCTTAACCTCTCACAACTAGCTCTGGTTTGTCTGTCATGATTATAATGTTACCTTGTCACAGCTAGCACTGGTTTGTCTGTCATGATTACAATGTTATCTTGTCACAACTAGCACTGGTTTGTCTTTCATTATACTCTTATCAGATTTAAAGTTCTAACAACTCGGATCAAGCACAAGCAGACATCAGTCATGGCAGGCAAGATTTGCCAGATGAAGTACAATGTTTGTACATACAAACTATGAGGAACAATGTTCACACATATAAACTATGAAGTACAATGCTCATACATATAAACTATGAAGTACAATGTTCATACATATAAACTATGAGGTACAATGTTCATACATACAAACTATGAGGTATGACGTTCATACACACAAACTATGAGGTACAATGTTCACAATGTTCATACACACAAACTATGAGGTACAATGTTCATAAACACAAACTATGAGGTACAATATTCATACATACACACTATGAGGTAAATACATACAAACTCTGAGGTACAACGTTCATACATACAAACTATGAGGTACAATGTTCATACAGACAAACTATGAAATACAATGTTCATACATATAAACTATGAGGTACAATGTTCATACAGACAAACTATGAGGTACAATGTTCATACAGACAAACTATGAGGTACAATGTTCATACATACAAACTATGAAGTACAATGTTCATACATATAAACTATGAAGTACAATTTTCATACATATAAACTATGAGGTGCAATGTTCATACAGACAAACTATGAGATGTGAAGCCTAAGCACCTGTGACAGACATGAAATGTTGACAGTTTCTACATCAACTTGACAATATCTGAATACAAGACCTCACTTAATCCAAAGCCAGACCTGTGTATCTGAGTTTCAAGAGGCCAGACAGAGATAGAGAAATGCAAACAGTGTCAATCATGTTGAAAAGAGTGTCCATTTAGATGTTCTCTTTTCTCCCACTGTGAAGAAACCATGGGAAGAAGAGCCAAGTCTGTCACTATTCTAACAGCCAGCAGCTCCTCTAGTATCTCCAGCCATCTCCCCACACCACAACAAGGCAGCAGCACTGGTGTGGCATGGGGGTGAGTGAAAGAGAAGACAGAAAACACAAAACCTTGCCAATGATATGCTCTTCTTTTTTTTCTCTTTCTTATTTTCAGTTTGACATTGCTTTCATGCTTGTTCATGAGCAGAGAGGATAAGACAGTCACAGACAGCCACTGTGATGAATGTGATGTTGGCACACATACAGCTTGTGATAATACAAGAACAATGAATGTGATGTTGGCACACATACAGCTTGTGATAATACAAGAACAATGAATGTGATGTTGGCACACATACAGCTTGTGATAATACAAGAACAATGAATGTGATGTTGGCACACATACAGCTTGTGATAAACAAGAACAATGAATGTGATGTTGGCACACGTATGGCTAGTGATAATACAATTATTATTATGTTGGCACACATACACCTTGTGATAAACAGGAACAATGAATGTGATGTTGGCACACATATGGCTAGTGATAATACAATTATTATTATGTTGGCACACATATAGCTTGTGATAAACAGGAACAATGAATTATGTTGGCACACATATGGCTTGTGATAATTTAGGAACAGTGAATGTGATACTGTCACAAAGGCAGGCAAAACACATGTTTATGGCACCAAATTTTAAATCCATCATAATATCCAAGTGAAACTGCTAACACAGTAAGATAATGATCTCACACGGACTAATTATCTTACAACTGAAACTGCTAACATGGTAAGATAATGATCTCACACAGACTAATTATCTTACAAGTGAAACTGCTAACATAGTAAGATAATGATCTCACACGGACTAATTATCTTACAACTGAAACTGCTAACATGGTAAGATAATGATCTCACACAGACTAATTATCTTACAAGTGAAACTGCTAACATGGTAAGATAATGATCTCACACAGACTAATTATCTTACAAGTGAAACAGCAGACAACAAAGAGAGAGAGAGAGCAGATGGTAAAAGAAGATGAGAACAAAAGCAGACAATAAAAATAGCAGACAACAAAAGAGAGAGAGAGAGAGAGCAGATGGTAAAAGAAGATGAGAACAAAAGCAGACAATAAAAATAGCAGACAACAAAGAGAGAGAGAGAGAGAGCAGATGGTAAAAGAAGAGACAACAAAAGCAGACAATAAAAACAGCAGACAACAAAGAGAGAGAGAGAGAGAGAGCAGATGGTAAAAGAAGATGAGAACAACAGCAGACAATAAAAACAGCAGACAACAAAGAGAGAGAGAAAGAGAGAGAGAGAGCAGATGGTAAAAGAAGATGAGAACAAAAGCAGACAATAAAAATAGCAAACAAAGAGAGAGAGAGAGAGAGAGCAGATGGTAAAAGAAGATGAGAACAAAAGCAGACAATAAAAATAGCAAACAAAGAGAGAGAGAGAGAGCAGATGGTAAAAGAAGAGACAACAAAAGCAGACAATAAAAACAGCAGACAACAAAGAGAGAGAGAGAGAGAGAGAGAGAGAGAGAGAGAGAGCAGATGGTAAAAGAAAATGAGAACAAAAGCAGACAATAAAAACAGCAGACGAGAAAGAGAGAGAGCAGATGGTAAAAGAATATGAGAACAAAAGCAGACAATAAAAACAGCAGACAACAAAGAGAGAGAGAGAGAGAGAGAGAGAGCAGATGGTAAAAGAAGATGAGAACAAAAGCAGACAATAAAAACAGCAGACAACAAAGAGAGCGAGCAGATGGTAAAATAGCAGACAACAGAGAGAGAGAGAGAGAGAGAGAGAGTAGATGGTAAAAATAACAGATGAGAACAACAGCAGACAATAAAAACAGCAGACAACAAAGAGAGAGAGAGAGAGAGAGAGAGAGCAGATGGTAAAAGAAGATGAGAACAAAAGCAGACAATAAAAATAGCAAACAAAGAGAGAGAGAGAGAGAGCAGATGGTAAAAGAAGATGAGAACAAAAGCAGACAATAAAAATAGCAAACAAAGAGAGAGAGAGAGAGATGGTAAAAGAAGAGACAACAAAAGCAGACAATAAAAACAGCAGACAACAAGAGAGAGAGAGAGAAGAGAGAGAGAGAGAGAGAGAGCAGATGGTTAAAAGAAAATGAGAACAAAAGCAGACAATAAAAACAGCAGACGAGAAAGAGAGAGAGCAGATGGTAAAAGAATATGAGAACAAAAGCAGACAATAAAAACAGCAGACAACAAAGAGAGAGAGAGAGAGAGAGAGAGAGCAGATGGTAAAAGAAGATGAGAACAAAAGCAGACAATAAAAACAGCAGACAACAAAGAGAGCGAGCAGATGGTAAAATAGCAGACAACAGAGAGAGAGAGAGAGAGAGAGAGAGAGTAGATGGTAAAAATAACAGATGAGAAAAACAACAGACAATAAAAACATCAGACAACAAAGAGAGAGAGAGACAGAGATAGAGACAAGAAGATCTTGAACATGGCCATGCTCTGCAGCTGGCCTAGAGATGGGCCCCAGGACACCTCCATGTGTAATCAGCCTTTAACCTCAGTGTTGCTTCTAGCATGTGACAGGTGACAGTGCCAATGGCACACTGACTGAACGCAAAGTTCTCAATGTCTGCCATGGCCCTTCATTATTCCTCTTTCACACAGTCTTTGGTGATAAGTGCTGCATTCAACATTTTTTTGTTCATCTCCCTGTAATATAAAATATGGGCACTAACACCATATCCCATGTGCCTCTAAGGCATGACAGGATTACTTTTACCATTACTTTTTTTATGACTACTTTGGCCATTTGTAGGTTGTCCAGGGTTGTTGCTTGATAACATTATGGCTTGTGATACTTGCTGTGTCTGATAATATTTTGGCTTGTGATACTTGCTGTGTGTCTGATAATATTTTGGCTTGTGATACTTGCTGTGTCTGATAATATTTTGGCTTGTGATACTTGCTGTGTCTGATAATATTTTGGCTTGTGATACTTGCTGTGTCTGATAATATTTTGGCTTGTGATATTTGCTGTGTCTGATAATATTTTGGCTTGTGATACTTGCTGTGTGTCTGATAATATTTTGGCTTGTGATACTTGCTGTGTCTGATAATATTTTGGCTTGTGATATTTGCTGTGTGTCTGATAATATTTTGGCTTGTGATACTTGCTGTGTGTCTGATAATATTTTGGCTTGTGATGCCTGCTGTGTGTCTGATAATATTTTGGCTTGTGATATTTGCTGTGTGTCTGATAATATTTTGGCTTGTGATATTTGCTGTGTGTCTGATAATATTTTGGCTTGTGATATTTGCTGTGTGTCTGATAATATTTTGGCTTGTGATATTTGCTGTGTCTGATAATATTTTGGCTTGTGATACTTGCTGTGTCTGATAATATTTTGGCTTGTGATGCCTGCTGTGTGTCTGATAATTTTGGCTTGTGATATTTGCTGTGTCTGATAATTTTGGCTTGTGATACTTGCTGTGTCTGATAATATTTGGCTTGTGATGCCTGCTGTGTGTCTGATAATATTTGGCTTGTGATGCCTGCTGTGTGTCTGATAATATTTTGGCTTGTGATGCCTGCTGTGTGTCTGATAATATTTTGGCTTGTGATACTTGCTGGTGTCTGATAATATTTTGGCTTGTGATACTTGCTGTGTCTGAATATTTTGGCTTGTGATTTGCTGTGTCTGATAATATTTGGCTTGTGATATTTGCTGTGTGTCTGATAATATTTTGGCTTGTGATATTTGCTGTGTGTCTGATAATATTTTGGCTTGTGATATTTGCTGTGTGTCTGATAATATTTTGGCTTGTGATATTTGCTGTGTGTCTGATAATTTTGGCTTGTGATGCCTGCTGTGTGTCTGATAATATTTGGCTTGTGATATTTGCTGTGTGTCTGATAATATTTTGGCTTGTGATATTTGCTGTGTGTCTGATAATATTTTGGCTTGTGATATTTGCTGTGTGTCTGATAATATTTTGGCTTGTGATATTTGCTGTGTGTCTGAAATATTTTGGCTTGTGATGCCTGCTGTGTCTGATAATATTTTGGCTTGTGATGCCTGCTGTGTGTCTGATAATATTTTGGCTTGTGATATTTGCTGTGTCTGATAATATTTTGGCTTGTGATACTTGCTGTGTCTGATAATATTTTGGCTTGTGATGCCTGCTGTGTGTCTGATAATATTTTGGCTTGTGATGCCTGCTGTGTGTCTGATAATATTTTGGCTTGTGATGCCTGCTGTGTGTCTGATAATATTTTGGCTTGTGATACTTGCTGTGTCTGATAATATTTTGGCTTGTGATACTTGCTGTGTCTGATAATATTTTGGCTTGTGATACTTGCTGTGTCTGATAATATTTTGGCTTGTGATATTTGCTGTGTGTCTGATAATATTTTGGCTTGTGATATTTGCTGTGTGTCTGATAATATTTTGGCTTGTGATATTTGCTGTGTGTCTGATAATATTTTGGCTTGTGATATTTGCTGTGTGTCTGATAATATTTTGGCTTGTGATGCCTGCTGTGTGTCTGATAATATTTTGGCTTGTGATATTTGCTGTGTGTCTGATAATATTTTGGCTTGTGATATTGCTGTGTGTCTGATAATATTTTGGCTTGTGATATTTGCTGTGTGTCTGATAATATTTTGGCTTGTGATATTTGCTGTGTGTCTGATAATATTTTGGCTTGTGATGCCTGCTGTGTGTCTGATAATATTCTGGCTTGTGACGCCTGCTGGTTTGCTAGGCAGTTTATGGCTCAAGTAGTTGCTTCAACCTCCATCCACTTGCTGGATGTGACTGGTGAAGGCTCTGAATCGATAACGATGGACCATCATCCACTGCAATAGACTACCAACCCCCATCCACTCCTTTGTCCAATCCATCTGTATATATTATAGGGTCATCTGGGTTGGAGTGCTTAATAATTTGCTCTTTGATTTCTGATTCTGCTCATCCTGCCGCCCAATTTCAGCATCCTCAACTTAGCCATATATGAACTTTGGTAATGTGTGCTTGTATTCGGGCATCAGTCCAGTTGGCCCATACAAGGATTTCTTCAGAGTTGCATATCTGCCCTATGGCTGTTTCAGCCTTCGATGTCCATGATTGACCTCGTACCATTCATGTACCTTTTTGTGTCTGAATCTCCTTTTTCAGTGGGTGGTCTTCCACTTCATTTGTATGCACTCTTTTACTTGGACAAATTTATGTTGAGTTTTTATGCTCATCAAAAGGATCCATGTGGCATACCAGTGTGTTCCTGGGGTATCTAACCACCATCTTCATTGCTTCATTCTGAATTCTCTCCAGCACCTGGGTTGTTTGGGGTGTTAATAAAGTGACCATGTCAATTCCATATACCTTCTTCTTCTTCTTCTTTGTTCGCATTGTCTGTCTATACCTGCAGTCTTGTCTCTTGGATAAATTTCACTGTTTTTTGTAATTCATGTATGGAACCATAGAGCTTATCTTCTTTAGTGGTTTCACTGGGCCAGTAATTATTTCTCAGTGTTTCATAGTTGGTGTAGTTCTGGAGGATATGTTCCACAGTTTGGGGCACATGGGCACATGTACATGGGTTGGTTGTCCATCCTTAAGGATATTTCATTTACAAAGATCTTACCTGCTTTCTGTTTAGATGAGAGAGTGAACAGAGTGGTACTTGATTTCTCTGTGTTGATACTTACACACCATTTGTTTGTCCATGATGTCAAGATGTCTGCTGCTCTTTGGGGTCTCTGTGTAGCAACTGTCGCATATTCATCTGTACACCACATGACCAGATCATCTGCATACAGTGCCACTTTGATTCCATAGGGAAGTTCCTTGACCAGGTCATTAATGAATACCAGGAATAACGTAGGTGAAAGAACTCCTGCTTGTGGTACACCATGTCGCAGAAGTACTTTCTGGCTTGTGTGTCCTTCCATTACTACTCTAGCTCTTCTATTGTGTAAATAGGACTTTATCCAGTTGTACAGTCTTCCATTCACATTGCAGTTTCTTAGTTTCCACAGCAGACCTTTTTTCCATACTTTATCAAAGGCTTTCTTTAGGTCTATCCATGCTGCTAGTACAAGGTTTTTTTCTTGGAACGCATCCTCAATCTCTTGAGAGAGATAGGTCACTTGATCTTCCATACTGTAGTACTGCCTAAATCCTGCTTGTTGTGGAACGAGGTTTTCACTTTCTAGGTACCATTTTAGTCTCAGGTCAATGATCCGTTCCATCGTTTTGCATAGGCAACTAGTGAGACTGATTGGCCTGTAGCTGGAGGCAGTATCACTGTTTTTCCCTGGCTTTAGCAGTGGTACCATGCTTGCTTCCTTCCAGATTTGAGGTAACTTACCTGTGCTCCAGCACATATTGAAAATATCCAACAGCTTTCCCATTGCTGCCATTCCCAGGTTCTTGATCATTTCACTGGACACTCCATCTGGTCCTGGTGATTTCTTTGGTTTCAGTTTACTGACTGCTAGGTCTAACTCGCTGCGTGTGATTAGTGCATCCATGACCTCCACTTTTCTGCCTTGTTCCTCTTCTTTCTGTGGGTCAATGCGCACTGCATGCTCTTTCTCTGGATGGATATCAATGTTGCAGTCCTGTGCAAACATGCGAGCAAAGTGATCTGCTACCTGCTTACCTGTAAGAGTTTTCCCATCCTCTATTAGTGTAATCTTTGTACTTCTTCCAGTACTCTCATCATTTAACTGTTTGATTAGTTTCCACAGTTTCCTTCCATCCTTTTCAAAGTTTAGGGACTCTGTTTTCTCTCTCCAACTTTCCCGTCTGGCTTGCAGCTTGGCTCTCTGAAATTTGGCCTTAGCATGTTGGTAACTGTTGTGGTGTTCTTGGCATGGTCTATTTTCTGCTTGCTTTCGAGCTGCTTCCACGTCATCATGGAGTTTTCCCAGCTCACTAGACCAGTATGGTTTATGTCCCTGCGAGCTCCTCTGGGAATGGTTTCATGGCTGCCTGAAGGATACAAGCACTGAATTCCTTCACTATGCTGTTAATATCCTTACCTTCTATGGACAGCTGTCCCACCAGGATACCTGTAAGACGTCTGTACATTGTCCAGTTTGCTTTTTTATAGTTCCATCTGGGGAGAGGGCTACTGGTGTTAAGGAGTTCATTTACTATTGTCAGGAAGACTGGTCGATGGTCGCTACCTCCAAGTTGTTTTCCAACTTCACGTGTAATGTTCCACTTCAGATCTGAAGAGTGGAATGCCAGATCTGGTGTTGATTTTGTATGCCATGCCCTTGAGTAAAATGTTGGGGGATCCATTGGCTAATAAGTAATCAGATCAGGAGAAGTCCATTATCATCCTGCCAGCTCTCAACTTCCTCTCCTCTCTTGTCTATGTGGTCATAGCCCCAGCTCTGGGAATGGCTGTTAAAATCACCACAGACCATCAGTCTCTCTTTGTGTGGGATTGTTTCTAAAGCAAGTGGGCGGTCATTAGGACAGTAATAGTTAAGGAGGTGGAAATCTATATTACTACTTTTTAGATGGATCATCTGATATTCGGCTCCTTCCATGAACACTCCCATCTGACATGCGCTGATGTTATTCTTAACAAGTGTGAGTACTCCTCCTTTTCTCCTGTCCTGTCGATCTGATCTAAAAAATTCCATATTCCAATCTTGTCATTACCAGCGCTTTCACTATTTAGAGTAGAGTTTTTTTTTTGTGATAGATCCATATTTGCTACTATTTTTAATGCTCCTAGACCTTTCTTTGCTCTCAATATCGTCCCATTCATGTGTTACCGTCAAATGACAAGAGGCTCTAGTCGTAAGTGGATGGAGTCTCAAAAAAGACCAGGACAGAGTATGGCAGAACCCAGCAGTTAGTGGATGAGGTTGATTGGTATTGTTCATAATCAATTTGAAAGTGAGTAATGGTCAAGTGGGTGTCTGAGTGGCAAAGTGGTTAGTGCACTGGTCTCTCATGGCAAAGGTCGGGGGTTCAAGTCTGGCCAGAGGCACCCCAGTCACCCAGCTGTAGAAATGGGTACCTGACTTCTTCTGGAGTCGGGGAAGGAAAGGCAGCCAGGCATGATACTGACCATATCACCCTCTGGTATGCTGGCAGGTCAAGGAAAATATGGGCACTAACACCATATCCCTGTGTGCTTCTAAGACATGACAGGATTACCTTTACTGACTTTTTATTTAATGGTTAATTAGTTTTTTTTTTCTTTCCAGAGATAATAATGAATATACCTGACCATGTGAATGATTCATATCATTCATTGTGAAGTGTTGTTATCAACAGAATAACAGTTCAGATATGGGTCCCACACGAGAGAACATCTAGAAAGCAGTGCGTCTGTGTTGTCGGTCGGCTGGAACGGAATTCTACCGGGAAGGTATTTTCAAACTTGCAGAGCAATAGGGAAAATGTGTGCAGAGAAATGGAGATTATGGTGAAAAGTAAAGAAAAGGATGCAGGTTAAAGTGATGCATTTGTATTTTCTCTATCTATAAATTCTCATTTTTAAAAAAATGTTCCTCACGAGTTTTGGTATGACCATCGTAGCATTAGCTGATTCTGTGCTCACTCCAGTTCACTTGATAGTATTAGCTGATTCTATGCTCACTCCAGTTCACTTGATAGTATTAGCTGATTCTATGCTCACTCCAGTTCACTTGATAGTATTAGCTGATTCTGTGCTCACTCCAGTTCACTTGACAGTATTAGCTGATTCTATGCTCACTCCAGTTTATTTGATAGTTTTAAACAGAACAGCACTGTTTTTTTTTTTGGTTTGTGACATCTTGCTGATTTATCATCCGTGATTCATCAACTCATCAAACAATTTCCATTAACAAAGTTCACATGTTACTTTTGGAAGGATGGACTTATCATGGCATGTGTAAAGTTATGTGTAACACAAGAACCTGGGTTAGGAATGTATCATGGCATGTGTAAAGTAAGTTATGTGTAACACAAGAACCTGGTTTATATCTGGAATAGTGATTAACAATGTGTGAAAACTGTTGCCAGCACTTGTCACAAAGTCTGGTACAAATCATCAAGGCCATGGTATGACTGCTGCTTGGCACACAGAGAGCAGTCACAGATGGAGGTGTCATGACCAGTCCAGAATCACACACCAAAACTGTTTTACTAACATATGACAAGGCAACCAAAATAACACACAGAAACTGTTTTACTACCATATTACAAGGCAACAAAAACAACACACAGAAGCTGTTTTACTAACATATGACAAGGCAACAAAAACAACACACCAAAACCGTTTTACTAACATATGACAAGGCAACAAAAACAACACACCAAAACTGTTTTACTAACATATGACAAAGCAACCAAAATAACACACAGAAGCTGTTTTACTATCATATGACAAGGCAACACAAACAACACACCAAAACTGTTTTACTACAACATGACAAGGCAAACACAACTGTTGCCCTAATTAGTCATGACAGTAAAATTCTATTAAAAATCGTAATAGGTAGGCCCTGAATGAAAATAGAAGGAGAAATCAATACAGTCCAAGCTGGTTTTGGACAAGGAAGAGGAACATGAGATCATATTATCAACATAAGATTAATAATAGAAAAATGCGGAGAATTTAATGTGAATCTATATTTATCTTTTATAGACTTCAAAAGCATTTGATTGTGAACAACACCAGAAACTGGGAAATAATGAAACAAAAAAAAAAGGATTTACAAAACATGTAACACAAATAATATCAATGCTGTATCTAGGTCAACAGGCAGCAGTAAGAATAAATGGTGAAACAACAACTTGGTTTGACATAAAACAAGGGGTGCATATTGTCACCTTACTTATTTACTTGCATACTTAAAATATAATGAAGAATGTTAGAGAAGATGTAGACAAAGAATATTACGATGCCATAACAATTGGAGGTTATGAAATACCAGAGATTAGATATGCTGATGACACAGTATTACTGTTCACAACACAAAAAGGAATGGAAGAACTAATTATGTCAGTCTGTAAGAATAGTGAAGAGCAAAACCTCTATCTTAATGCAAATAAAACTAAATTGATGACAAATGACAAAACAAACAAGGCATCTATGTATCAATAAGGAAAATGTGGAAGAAGTGGAAAGTTTTGAATATCTTGGATCATTACTAACTAATAATGGAGATACAATGAGGGAAATTAAAAAGGATATCTACTGCTCTTAAAAAATAAAACTAAAGAATCTGTGGAGAATAACAGACAGAACTACAAAAATAATATTTTTAAGGGCATGCATCTTTCCCATCGCAACATATGCCTGTGAGACCTGGACACTTAACAAAACAGCAGAGAAACACATAAATGCCTTTGAATGTAAATGCTACAGAAGAGTCCTTCAAATGTCATGGACAAAAAAAAAAAGAACAAATATAACGATATAACTGCTAGTAAGGAAGATTAAACAGAGAAAACTTAAATATTCTGAACATATTAAACATCATGATAATTTAGAGAAGACAGTTTTTGAAGGCTACATAATGGGAAAAAGAAAGAGAAGAAGACCAAGGCGAAGATGGCTGCAAGACATCGTTGGTGATCTGCGAATGGATGCATCAGCAGCAGGCCATCTTGCTCACAACCGAGAGGCCTGCAGGAGTGCTGTTAGGGAGGCAAAGTTCTGCAAGAGGCATGCACATGACTGACAAGGCAACAAGAACAACACAATGAAACTCATTCATTCATTTGCATGTCCCTTGCGGAACTTTGAAACTGTTTTACTATAATACAACAAGGCAACAAAAACAACACACCAAAACTATTTTACAATAAAGCAATTAAAAAAGAAGATAAAATAGCTTAGCATGATCCTGACCAGAAAAACCTACAATATGCTGACAAGTACATGAAAGTACGAACACTAGCATCATATTTTATGTGCCTCACTGTCATAAAACAGGAACATGAAAGTATGGACATTAACATCGTGTCTTCTATACCTCAATATCATAAGAAAGGTCAATGAAAATATGGACACGAACATAATTCCCACAAATGTCTCCTTACCACTCCCAGTCATGCTCCATCTTTACAGACAGCACAAATTACAGAAATGCATTTATGAGCCAACACAAAATAACCTTTTGATATGAATTCAATCAGTGGGGAAAGAACAGGCACTTGAGACACAGCTAGTGGTTTCTATTTTCTCTCATTAAAAGACAAAGCTAACAGATCTGGCAACATGAAAGCAACTTTTCTCTCATCTAACCACATCATTAGACTGCCAATGCAGTGGCTAAGACCTGCTCCAGCTTACAAATGCTGCCTCATCTTCCTATAATTGGGGCTTATTACTTACAATGACCAGGATATGATGTCAACCCTACATCCCACTAACACTGCTCAAGTATTTCCAAATTTAGTGTATCCAGGTTTTATGTTTCATCTAGAAGTATTATTATAGTTGGTAATAAATATTTTTTGTAGTTCTCAGACATTAAAAAAAAAAAAAAAAAGTTATTACCAACTATAATAATACTTCTAGATGAAACATAAAACCTGGATACACTAAGTTTTTTTTTTTTTTTTGTAGTCCTCAGACAATGGATACATTAGCAGCAGGCCATCTTGCTCACAATCGAGAGGCCTACAGGAGTGGTTAGGAAGGCAAAGTTCCGCAAGGGACATGCAAATAAATTAATGAATGAGTTCTCAGACAAGTACTAATGAGGATTTTAAAATTCTTCATATCACATACAAGTACTACTAGTCTACACATTTAGGTCTGACAGCCCACATACAACTGAATGAAGACACCCTAAACCACGACAGTACCTCCTCCCTAGTGATCCACTTCTTGAACTGTGTCAACAGTAAAATGCTTTCCTTGCCTTCTCCAAACACAAACTCTGCCATCTTTAAATTACAGAGTGAAGCGGAACTCACCTGTAAAGAAAAGGACTTCCCTCTGGCATCTTGTCCATCTGATGTGCTCATGACACCGGGCAGCGCTGACTCTGGGGTAAGCTGGAGTGACCACTATCTTCATGAAGCGAGTCAGAATCCATGTATCTGCGAACTATCATCCTGCTGACATTAATGTCTGCGGTATTCATCAGCTGACCTGGTAGAGTGATGTAGCAGTGGAGGGCAGACAACAAGAGATATCTGTCATCCTGCTGCTGGCTAATACCACGTGTGCATCATGAATGGTTTCTCTCTTTTACTCCTCTGGCGCCTCTGAATCCTTCCATAAGCCTCTAGATGGTAGAATGTGACATCCCCAAATGTCTTGCAACCTGACAAATGGATTCACCATTCTCAACCCATGCAACAGCCCAATGCATTCTAGGGTGTTAAAGACTCCTTCTCTGTGGCATGGTTTTCGCAAATGGCAAAAGTGTCTTTTTATCATTAATTTTAAAACAAATGAAAGGTGACATCTCTTCATTAAGTGTCCTTACTACACACTTGCATCATGAATCAGAATGATTTCAGTACTTGTGTGGGCAGGCGTGTGTCACACTCTAAGCTTGACATTACTGCACGTGATATTTATACTCACCATAATACTCAGTGCATACTTTTCATACCTCATATGCACTGAGGATTATTTGTGGATGGATTTGAAACAAGTTTCACAGAAATTATTCTTTATCATATCAATATATTAAATGACATAAAAATGTGTTGAAAATAAAGGGGTGGCCCTCTTAACTTTTGGGTAACAGTATATTTAAGTTTGACAGTTCACACACATATACCATTAGTCTGCATATTTAGGTTTGACAGTTCATATACAAGTAACATTAGTCTACATATTTAGGTTTGACAGTTCACATACACATACTACTATAGTCTACATATTTAGGTTGACAGCTCACATACACGTACTAATTGATATGTTTATGTTTGACAGTTCCCACATATGTACTGCTATTATGGACAAATGGACATATAATTTACACAGTAGAAATACTGAAAATGAAAGAGAAGAACACCTCATTCATTTGTCTGTCTCTTGCGGAACTTTGCCTCCCTAACAGCACTCCTGTATCAACGTCTTGCAGCCATCTTCGCCTTGGTCTTCCTCTCTTTCTTTTTCCCATTTCTCTGTTATTAATCTTATACTGAATATATGATCTCTTGATTCTATTCCTTGCCCGAAACAAGCTTGGACCATACTGACTACTTCTTTTCTTACAAAGTCTACCCATTATGATTTTTAACAGAATTTTACTGGCATGACTAATCAGGGCAATAGTTCTGTAGCTTATGCGTAATTTCAGGTTACCCTTTTCTGGCAGTGGTATGAGTAGAGTTCTTTTCCATTCTTTTGGCCAAATACCTGAATGCCATATCTTTTTTACATAGTGCATGATACGAGGAGTAACTGATAAGTTTGCGGCCTGAGATACACATACTTTAAACACACAGCTGATATTAGGTGCTTTTGTAATCAGGTTAATGTAAGATTAAACACAAAGTTTCAAGAAATTAACTGCAACCAATTTTTTTAACAGGCTACTGAAGTGGTAAGGGGTGGCAGAAATTGAGAAAATGGATACAATTTCTCATCAAGCAGTCATTCGCTACCTCTGCATCAAGGGCTTATCATCGAAAGAAATTCATGAGGACATGGTAGAGACTCTAGGGGGGAGTGCCCCTTCTTACAGCACAGTGAAGAAATGAGCAGCTCAATTCAAACATGGAAGGGAAAGTCTGGAAGATGATCCCTATCCAGGAAGACCAAGAACAGTAACCACCAATGAAACCACCGGCAGAATCCATGACATGATAATGGAGGATCGATGACTAACTGAACGGTACATTGCTACTGAGTTGGGCATCTCCCAGGAACGTGTTCATGCCATTTTCACAATGATCTTCAAATGACAAAGGTCTCTCCGAAACTTCTTGGAGCTGATCACAAACGACAGCATCTCAACATGTCAAGAGACAATCTTGGCCATTTTCTGCAGATCCTGAAAAGTTTCTTCAGCAATTTGTGACTATGGATGAGACTTAGGTTCACCATTTTCAACCAGAAACCAAAGAACAGTCAAAGCAGTGGAAACATCATGGATCCCCACTTCCAAAGAAAGCAAGAGTGGTTCTGTCTGCAGGCAAAGCGATGGCTTTCATCTTTTGTGATTCAGAATGTGTGCTATTGGTAGACTATCTTCATAAGGGCAGAATGGTCACCAGGGCCTATTATGCTAATTTTGTGAAGCAACTGTCGGGTCAAACTGAAGGAAAAACGTCGAGGGAAATTGATGAGAGGAGTCATCTTTCATCAAGACAATGCTCCAGTTCATAAGTCGGCAGTGGCAATGGCTGCCATTCATGAATGCGGCTTCCAGCTTCTTGAACATCCTCCTTAATCTCCAGATTTGGCCCCTTCGGACTATTACCTGTTTACCAAACTCAAAAAGGACCTCAGTGGTCGCAAATTTTCTTCAGATGATGATGTCATTCATGCTGCAGACCACTTTTTACTGGCACAAGATGCTGACTTTTACAAAGAAGGGATCTGTATGCTTCAGGATCGTTGGAATAAGTGCATAAACTTGCAAAGGGACTGTGTTGGGAAATAAACCCAAAAAGTTATCCATAAATAATCCACTGTACCTAAGGCCGTGAACTTATCAATACTAATCATAGATTGTTGATATTCCTTTCCTCATGCTTTAATAAATTCAGCTGTTATCTTATTACATACAGGTGATTTACCATTTTCCAGATTCTTTATTGCCCATAAAACCTTCTATTGTTGCTTCGGGTTCTTTCTCCTCCAGTAATAATTCTTACTGTTGATTTCTGCTTTCACAGTCAGTTGTTTCATACATTCCTCTGCAATATTCCTTCCATCTTTCTAGAGTTTCCTCTGTCTCTGTCAAGGTATTCCCCATCTCATCACAAATTACATTTAGCTTAGGTGTGACATTTCTTGTCAATGTCTTCATTTCTTTAAACATTTCACTATCTCTTCCACAGTTCTGATGTCCTTCTATTCTTTCACAACAATCTTTTATGTATTGTTTTTTGTTTTTTCTTATGTTTCTTCGTACTTCTTTTGCTAAAGATTTATATTCCTCTTTGTTGCTGTTTCTCACTTTCCATTGCATCTTCATTTCTCTACACTGTTCATCCATTCTTTTGTGTTTACTGGAACCATGTCTTTAGCTGTTGTTATTAAGATATCTTTGGCCTACGTAGCCAATTTATCTGGTGTCATCTCTTCCTATACAGCCATCAGGATTTCGAAACGGTTCTTCACTTCTATACCGAACTGTTCTGGTATTTTTGTAAGATCAAAGTGGAGTGGTCTTGATCCCCTAATTCTTTCTTTCTTATCTTTATCTTTATGTCTGCTATTAATAACTCATGATCCATGTCACAATCAGCACCTGGTAAAGTTTTTGCTGATGTTATACTTGTTCTCCATCTTCTTTGCACTAAAATGTAATCTATTTGAATCTTGGTTTTCCCATCAGGTGATGTCCATGTGTAAAGTCTTCTTGCTTAAAAAGTGTGTTAGCGATCATTAGCTCATTTTCCATGCAAGATGTCATTAGATTGTCACCTGCCTCATTTCAATGTCCTATGCTAAATTTCCCTACAACATATCCTTCGTTTTCTGCTCTTTCTGTACCAATGTTTGCATTAAAATCACCCATTATTAATACAACATCATTTTTCCATACTTGTTCTATCATCGTTTGCAGTGTGTTATAAAAGTCTTCTACTTCCTCTTCTTCTGCTGCTGATGTAGGTGCATATATCTGGATGACTGTTACATTTCTAGGAATGCCCTTAAATCTGATTGTGAGGATTCTATCACTTACTGGATTGTAATCTAGTAATGCTTTTGATGCTGATTTGTCCAAGTAAAAAACCACCCCAATCTTTCCTCCTACTTCTCCACCAGAGTATATAAAGATATTATCATTCTCGCTCTTGAAGTGTCCTGATCCTTTCCACTGATGTTCGCAGATTCCCAAAATGTGTATCCTTGCTCTTTTCATTTCGTCACTTATTATTTGATATTTTCCCTCATACATACTTTTCACATTCCATGTTCCTACTTTTATTTTTCTTTTTAGTTTGATGCAGGGGTTTTCCTTAATAACACCATTAGGATTTTGTCTGTCATCACAATTACTAGTACTGATCTCTGTCTCACACTCTTCCCCAGTGTTAAAATTAGATCTATCTGGCCTGGGGGACTCATTGGTTAGTGGGGTAGGGGTATCCCCTGTCAAAGGAGAAGTAAGATGCCTCCTTACCTGTCAGTCTACGGGACACCCTGGGCAAGGTGGAGTAACTGTATAGCCCCCCAATCAGGGTGACATGAAGCCGTGGGAGCAGGTGGTGGATGGAATGGGAGAGGAGCCCACAGATAATGCTGGTTATGGTCACCATTCTATGATGGTAGGCAGATGATTTCAATGTAGGGACAATGGCTACGATCACTGCCTGGAAGGAAAGCAATGGTAAACTACCTTCTGGAAACAAACAGCAACATGAAACCTGGTATACATAAATTTAACGAAGTAAGAGCAACAGATGTAAATGGCCTCAAACACACAGGCATGAAGTGAAAATGTACAGGAACAGAGTGAGTCCTGGAGACTGTATTAAAAACAAGCAAAGACAATTGTTTATGGGCAGTACAGGCTAAAGTAAAAGACAGAAGGAGTATATACGTAAAGTTTTCTAAAGATGCGAGGATCATAAGTTATTTTCAGGCCTCTCTTGCACTCTAACACAATGAAACAGTGTCAGTCTCTGTGGGAATGCTCCAAGTATAGACATTCAATGAAAATTAATTAGATACGACCACAAATTTACCTAATGACATATACAACACAGCTAATACACTCGGGACCTGAAGACATGAATATTTATACTGTTGTCAGAACACAGCTAATCAGTCACTGGGGAAATCCTCCCCAGCCCCACCTCACTCTCAATTTTTTAGGATGGGTGGGGGTGGGGGGGGGGGTGTTAGAAAAAGAAATGGGACCACAAATTATTAAATGCATATTATTTGGAATACACTTTTAACAGTTTTAGGGGTGGGGTGGAAGAAGGAGGGGGGGGGAGGAGAGAGAGAGAGGACATTCTCATATATGGTAAAACAGTGGGGGAGAGAAGGGAGAGAGAGAGAGAGAGAGAGGTGACATTCTCATATGGTAAAACAGTGAGAGAGAGAAGGGAGAGAGAGAGAGGTGATCTTCTTGCTTAAAAAGTGTGTTAGCGATCATTAGCTCATTTTCCATGCAAGATGTCATTAGATTGTCACCTGCCTCATTTCAATGTCCTATGCTAAATTTCCCTACAACATATCCTTCGTTTTCTGCTCTTTCTGTACCAATGTTTGCATTAAAATCACCCATTATTAATACAACATCATTTTTCCATACTTGTTCTATCATCGTTTGCAGTGTGTTATAAAAGTCTTCTACTTCCTCTTCTTCTGCTGCTGATGTAGGTGCATATATCTGGATGACTGTTACATTTCTAGGAATGCCCTTAAATCTGATTGTGAGGATTCTATCACTTACTGGATTGTAATCTAGTAATGCTTTTGATGCTGATTTGTCCAAGTAAAAAACCACCCCAATCTTTCCTCCTACTTCTCCACCAGAGTATATAAAGATATTATCATTCTCGCTCTTGAAGTGTCCTGATCCTTTCCACTGATGTTCGCAGATTCCCAAAATGTGTATCCTTGCTCTTTTCATTTCGTCACTTATTATTTGATATTTTCCCTCATACATACTTTTCACATTCCATGTTCCTACTTTTATTTTTCTTTTTAGTTTGATGCAGGGGTTTTCCTTAATAACACCATTAGGATTTTGTCTGTCATCACAATTACTAGTACTGATCTCTGTCTCACACTCTTCCCCAGTGTTAAAATTAGATCTATCTGGCCTGGGGGACTCATTGGTTAGTGGGGTAGGGGTATCCCCTGTCAAAGGAGAAGTAAGATGCCTCCTTACCTGTCAGTCTACGGGACACCCTGGGCAAGGTGGAGTAACTGTATAGCCCCCCAATCAGGGTGACATGAAGCCGTGGGAGCAGGTGGTGGATGGAATGGGAGAGGAGCCCACAGATAATGCTGGTTATGGTCACCATTCTATGATGGTAGGCAGATGATTTCAATGTAGGGACAATGGCTACGATCACTGCCTGGAAGGAAAGCAATGGTAAACTACCTTCTGGAAACAAACAGCAACATGAAACCTGGTATACATAAATTTAACGAAGTAAGAGCAACAGATGTAAATGGCCTCAAACACACAGGCATGAAGTGAAAATGTACAGGAACAGAGTGAGTCCTGGAGACTGTATTAAAAACAAGCAAAGACAATTGTTTATGGGCAGTACAGGCTAAAGTAAAAGACAGAAGGAGTATATACGTAAAGTTTTCTAAAGATGCGAGGATCATAAGTTATTTTCAGGCCTCTCTTGCACTCTAACACAATGAAACAGTGTCAGTCTCTGTGGGAATGCTCCAAGTATAGACATTCAATGAAAATTAATTAGATACGACCACAAATTTACCTAATGACATATACAACACAGCTAATACACCTCGGGACCTGAAGACATGAATATTTATACTGTTGTCAGAACACAGCTAATCAGTCACTGGGGAAATCCTCCCCAGCCCCACCTCACTCTCAATTTTTTAGGATGGGTGGGGGTGGGGGGGGGGGGTGTTAGAAAAAGAAATGGGACCACAAATTATTAAATGCATATTATTTGGAATACACTTTTAACAGTTTTAGGGGTGGGGTGGAAGAAGGAGGGGGGGGGAGGAGAGAGAGAGAGAGGACATTCTCATATATGGTAAAACAGTGGGGGAGAGAAGGGAGAGAGAGAGAGAGAGAGAGAGGTGACATTCTCATATATGGTAAAACAGTGAGAGAGAGAAGGGAGAGAGAGAGAGGTGACATTCTCATATATGGTAAAACAGTGGGGGAGAGAAGGGAGAGAGAGAGAGGTGACATTCTCATATATGGTAAAACAGTGGGGGAGATAAGGGAGAGAGAGAGAGAGGTGACATTCTCATATATGGTAAAACAGTGGGGGAGAGAAGGGAGGAAGAGAGAGAGAGAGAGGTGACATTCTCATATATGGTAAAACAGTGGGGGAGAGAAGGGAGAGAGATAGAGGGCATTCTCATATATGGTAAAACAGTGGGGGAGAGAAGGGATAGAGGGAGAGAGGTGACATTCTCATATGGTAAAACAGTGGGGGAGAGAAGGGGGAGAGAGAGAGAGAGAGGTGACATTCTCATATATGGTAAAACAGTGAGAGAGAGAAGGGAGAGAGAGAGAGGTGACATTCTCATATATGGTAAAACAGTGGGGGAGAGAAGGGAGAGAGAGGTGACATTCTCATATATGGTGAAAAGATGGGGGAGAGAAGGGAGAGAGGTGACATTCTCATATATGGTAAAACAGTGGGGGAGAGAAGGGAGAGAGGTGACATTCTCATATATGGTAAAATACTGGGGGAGAGAAGGGGGAGAGAGAGAGGTGACATTCTCATACATGGTAAAACAGTGGGAGAGAGAAGGGAGAGAGAGAGGTGACATTCTCATATATGGTAAAACAGTGGGGGAGAGAAGGGAGGGAGAGAGAGAGGTGACATTCTCATATATGGTGAAAAGATAGGGGAGAGAAGGGAGAGAGAGAGAAAAAAGTGACATTCTCACATATGGTGAAAAGATGGGGGAGAGAAGGGAGAGAGAGAGAAAAAAGTGACATTCTCACATATGGTGAAAAGATGAGGGAGAGAAGGGAGAGAGAGAGAGAGAGAAAAGTGACATTCTCACATATGGTGAAAAGATGGGGGAGAGAAGGGAGAGAGAGAGAGAGAGAGAGAGAGAGAGAGAGAAAAGTGACATTCTCACATATGGTGAAAAGACAGGGAAGAGAAGGGAGAGTGAGAGAGAGAAAAGTGACATTCTCATATATGGTGAAAAGATAGGGGAGAGAAGGGAGAGCGAGAGAGAAAAGTGACATTCTCACATATGGTGAAAAGATGGGGGAGAGAAGGGAGAGAGAGAGAAAAGTGACATTCTCACATATGGTGAAAAGATGGGGGAGAGAAGGGAGAGAGAGAAAAAAGTGACATTCTCACGTATGGTGAAAAGATGGGGGAGAGAAGTTTACAGCTGGCACTTTCACCATATATGTGCACTCTACATCCCCCTACAGCATACACGCAAGGACATTCAACAAGAAAAGTCACAAGAAAGTGAAGGAATACACAGAAAAATGGGGCATATTCTATGATAGAAAAGAAAACAGATAACAAAGGGTACAAATCTTTTGATCAAAACTGTTACAATATTTATGCTTTCTCTGCAGTACAGTGATCCAGATAGCAGAAGTTTCTTCCCTGTTCTAAAACTTACATGTACAAGCATACGTGCTGCACTATCTGCAATCTATTATAAAATGTTCATGATTACACTTATTTTCAAGGTCTCAGCCTGAACAAAAAAAGACTGAAGTGATGGTCATCTCACAGAAAAGAATACCACCACAATGTAGCATTACCATCCATTGCACAGAACTGAAACAAGTTGATAGATTCAAGTACTTGGGAACAAGTATAACACCTGATGGGAAATGTCACAATGACATAAAAAGCAGACGTACTCAGGCCAAGTCAGCATTCCATAAAATGAGACACATCTTGTGCAACAGATCCATATCAATGGAAACAAGATTCCGAGTACTTAAATGTTACATCAAGCCAATTTTGTTTTACGGATGTGAAGCATGGTCTATGAATAAGAGCACAGCGAGAAATGAAGGCCATGGAAATGTGGTTCATAAGAAGCATATTGAAGGTAGCATGGAAATGTGGTTGATAAGAAGCATATTGAAGGTAGCATGGAAATGTGGTTGATAAGAAGCATATTGAAGGTAGCATGGAAATGTGGTTGATAAGAAGCATACTGAAGGTACCATGGAAATGTGGTTGATAAGAAGCATATTGAAGGTAGCATGGACAGGTAAGAAAAACCAACGAAGAAGTCTTAAGAGAGGCTGGAGTTAAAAGGCAAATTACAGCAAAGATCAGAGGCAGACAAGTGAGATTTGAAGGACATTTTCTGAGAAGAGGAAAATTGGAACACATTGTGGCAACTGAAAAAATTGAGAGAAGAAGAGACAGAGGAAGACAAAGAGAGAAGTTACTGGATGGGCTGTCAGTATGGCTAGGAAGAAAGTCACCTGCGGATCTCATAATCAAGTCTAAAGACAAGGAACTGTGGAGAGAATGATCGCCTACTCCACGCGGCATGGCACATGACTGATTACACTTATTTACTTTGGTTCTATTTTTTACTTTTTTGTATACACCATATAATATAGTGTGTTGTGGTAGTATCTTTTGTATATCTATTCATGATCATTCATAATTTCATAACAGGACAAATGAACTGACAGACAGTACTCATGATAACAGACTTCATTCAGTATCCCATTTACCTGTGTAACGTCTGGTACCTCTAATTGTGTTGTAATAAACTTCTTTTAAACGGTTTAATATCTGTCCAGCTTGTACTGTTTTACAAATGGACCAATATAAATGTGCACGCATGAGCGTGCCCCCCCCCCCACACACACACACACACGAAAATAGCTGGGTAGACAAAAAACATGGACACACTAGGGTAGACACACATCACAGCACAAACTGGAATGACAGATACACACCAGCATAAACAGGTATGCACATACACACAGACAACACACCAACACGAACAGGCATACACAGTCTAACAGAGACAGACACAATATAAACAGGCACACATAGCAACATATGAATATAAACAGGCACACACAGCAACATGAACATAAACAGGCACACATAGCAACATATGAACATAAACAAGCACACACAGCAACATATGAACGTAAACAGGCACACACAGCAACATGAACATAAACACACACAGCAACATGAACAGTCTGATACACAGCTTCATAAACAGGCACACACAGCAACATGAGCAGACATACTGCAACATGAACAGACACATACAGCAACATGAACAGACACATACAGCAACATGAACAGGCACATATAACAACATGAGCAAACACATACAACAACATGAACAGACAAACACAACAACATGAACAGGCATTGATAAAATACAGAGATAGACAAACATGAACACAGAGACAGTGACAAACTTACCCCTGTACTGGCTAGACAAACATGAACACAGAGACAGTGACAAACTTACCCCTGTACTGACTAAAGACAGCATGATCCTCTCGTTGAGTGCTAATGTTTCCCCACCTTTCATCTTGATTCTCTTCTTGTCCAAGCATTTCATTGCATACCTGACATACACAATCAAACAGGCATTAGCATTACCGATGGTAACAATAACTGTGGTAAAGAAATGAGGGTAATGATAATCGTGATAAAGAAATGAGGGTAATGATAACTGTGGTAAAGAACTAAGGGTAATGATAACTGGTAAGAAACTGAAGGTAATGATAACTGTGGTTATCATAACACATAAGGCTGAAAGCGACAACATCATGGAAGCTATGCAATACTCTACCCATGAGTCCTCTCTCACACAGAAATAAGTAGCACATTAGAAATTAAATGGTTCAGTTGCCAGAGTTAACTTTAGTGATTAGCTTCTAGCCCATAAGGACAACATTAAGGAAATCTAAAAGCACATCTTCTAGTCAACATTAAAGAAATCTACAAGCACATCTTCTAGTCAACATTAAAGAAATCTACAAGCACATCTTCTAGTCAACATTAAAGAAATCTACTAGCACATTTCAGAAAACATCATGCACACTTTAAAACAACATGAAAAAAAAGATTATACAAACACACACCTAAGGATAACACAAAACAACTACCTACACATCCTCAAATCAATCAATCAATCAATCAACTGTTGTGCTGTGTGGTGTAGGTGATCATTTCTCTCCACAATTTCCTGTCTTTACACCTGATTATGAGATCTGCCGGTGACTTTCTTCCTAGCCATACTGACAGCTCATCCAGTAACTTCTCTCTCTGTTTTCCTGTCTTTTTTCCCTCAATTTTTCAGATGTTTCTTATTTTTTGGAATACTGACTTGGCCTGAGCATGTCTATTTTTTATTTCCTTGTGACATTTCCCATCTGGTGTTATAATTGTTCCTAAGTAGTTGAATCTATCAACTGTTTCAGATCTGTGCCATGGATGTTCGTGCTACATTTTGGTGGCATTATTTTCTTTGAGATGACCATCATTTCAGTCTTCTTTTTATTCAGGCTGAGACCTTTACTTTTACTTTCACGAACCATGATGTTCAGACGAGCCTGTAGCTCCCCTTCACTTTTACCAATCAGAACTGTGTCATCTGCATATCTTAAAACATCCTCAAAACAATATAAAAAATAACATCATAATAACATTTATCAGAATAACATAAAAAGTACTGAAGAAATGCATACATCGTCTATATAAAATTCAACAATCTGCAGGCATATCATGAGAATATTTTTTAAAAATCAACAGTCTTACAAACATATACATCAAGACAACACAAAAGCTGACAATCCTACAAACACACATCAAGAAAACATAAAAACTGATGATCCTGCAAACAGAAACATCATCATATCATCATTCCCCAGGATAGGTTAGCTAAAATAGTCCTCCACCTTGCTCTGTCCCTTATTGTCAGTTTTCTTAACTGTCTGGCTCTAATTTTTTTTTAATTATTTCTATTTTCTATTTCAGATTTTCTTTGTTTTCTTTTCTGCACATGAAGTTATTTATATTTCAAGGGCCTTGATTTTCTTGTCACATTTTTGTCCATGTCCATACTTTGACACCACAGGGTAGTGTAGAGTGTAGATAACATTTTAATGAGCCTCATCTTCATTAGTTGTGCTATAAGTATTTTAATGGCCATCTTCAGTTGTACTATAAGTACAGATAACATTTTAATGAGCCTCATCTTCAGTTGTGCTATAAGTATAGATAAAAATTTAATTACCTTCAGCTTCAGTTGTTGTGCTATAAGTATAGATAACATTTTAATGGCCATCTTCAGTAGTTGTGCTATAAGTATAGATAACATTTTAACGGCCATTTTCAGTAGTTGTGCTATAAGTACAGGTAACATTTTAATGGCCATCTTCAGTAGTTGTGCTATAAGTACAGATAACATTTTATGAGCCTCATCTTCAGTTGTTATGCTATAAGTAGAGATAACATTTTATGAGCCTCATCTTCAGTTGTTATGCTATAAGTATAGAAAACATTTTATGAGCCTCATCTTCAGTAGTTGTGCTATAAGTACAGATAATATGTTAATAACCTTCATCTTCAGTTGTTGTGCTGTTCCAACATAAGAACTATTTTTATTCTGTTGAAAGTGCATTGCACCTCCTCTAATAATTTTTCATTTTCTTCTCTCTTCTGCTATCATGTGTCCTAAATATATGAATTCTGTAACTTGTTCCTTTTATATTTATGTTTTTGTTCTCGTCTCTTACATTAAGGTAACATTAAAAAAAAAAAAACAATCCTAAACACATACATCAAGACAACATACAAACTAACAATCCTACAAACACATACGTCAAGACAACATAAAACAACAATAAAGCAATGAACTAGTACCTACATTTTTCCCGTGTCTGCTTTCCTGCAACCATAGACTTCACCAAACCCACCTCTGCCTATGATTCTATGTACACTAAAGTCATTCATAGTTAACTGGGGATGTAAATGTCACAAAACATAATTCTGAATTGAAATGTCACAATACAAAACTCTGAATGGAAATGTCACAAAATAAAAAGGTAACTTCGGATGAGAATGTCATATAATTGTGAAAGGAAATGTCACAATATACTTGTGAAAGGATATGTCACAATATAGCTGTTGGTGGAAATGTCACAAGATAACTGTGAATGGAAATATCATGAAACAAACAAGATAACTGTGAATGGAAATATCATGAAACAAACAAGATAACTGTGAATGGAAATATCATGAAACAAACAAGATAACTGTGAATGGAAATATCATGAAACAAACAAGATAACTGTGAATGGAAATATCATGAAACAAACAAGATAACTGTGAATGGAAATATGAAACAAACAAGATAACTGTGAATGGAGAAGAACGAAGAGAAAGATGACTGTGGATAAAAAAGTAATAAAACAAAAGATAACTGTGCATGTGAATGTAACAAAACAAAAGTAAACTGTTGATGAAAATGGCACAAAACAAAAGATAACTGTAGATGGAAATGTCACAAAACAAAACATAACTGTGGATGGAATGTCACAAAACAAAAACATAACTGTGGATGGAATTATAACAAAACAAAACATAATTGTGGGTGGAAATGTCACAAAACAAAAACATAACTGTGGATGGAAATATCACAAAACAAAATTGTGGATGGAAATGTCACAAAACAAACATAACTGTGAATAGAAATGTCACAAAACAAACATAACTGTGAATAGAAATATCACAAAACAAAACATAACTGTGGATGGAAATGTCACAAAACAAAACATAATTGTTGATGGAAAAGTCACAAAACAAAACATAATTGTGGATGGAAATGTCACAAAACAAAACATAATTGTGGATGGAAAAGTCACAAAACAAAACATAATTGTGGATGGAAAAGTCACAAAACAAAACATAATTGTGGATGGAAAAGTCACAAAGCAAAACATAATTGTGGATGGAAAAGTCACAAAACAAAACTGTGAAAGAAAATGTCAATAAACAAAAGATAAATGTGGATGGAAACGTAACAAAACATAACTGATAATGGAAATGTCACAAAACAAGACTGTGGATGGAAATGTTACAAAGCAAAACATAACTGTGGATGGAAATGTCACAAGTTAGCTGTACATGGAAATTTCACAAAATAACAATGACTGGAAATGTCATGAAACAAAAAAGATAACTGTGGATGAATAAGCCATAAGAAAAAAAGATAACTATAGATGAAAATGTCTCAAAATAGGAGATAACTATGAATGAAAATGTCACAATATAGCTGAGAGTGGAAAAGTCACAAGATAACTGTGAATGGAGAAGCTCATCATCATCATCATGTGCCGTGCCAACTGACGTTGGCTATTATGCTTCTTCGAAGTACACGATCCTTCATGTAGGCCAAAAGCTCAGTTGGTAACCTCCTCTCACACCATCCCGTCAGACTGCCCAGTATCATTTCTCTTGGTCTTCCTCTTGACCTTCTTCCTTCTATTTTTCCTGTTATAATATTTTCAATGCCTCCTCTTCTCACTGCATGTCCTATGAAAGTACATTGTCTCTCTCTTTATCTTTTTGACAAGGTTTTTTGTCTCTCCAGCTCTTCTCATACATTCTTCATTAGTTATTTTTGCTGTCCAGGGGATTCGCAACATTCTTCTAATAAACCACATTTCTGCTGCTTCCACTGATTTTTGTGCACACCTGCTTGTTGTCCATGATTCACTTCCATGTAACAAGATAGGTTCAATATAGCATTTTAGGACTCATTTTCTAACATTCATTGATAAAGATGTGTTGGATAATATGTTTCTCATTCTTTGAAACGCAGTCTTTGCTTGACTTATTCTGTTCCTAATTTCTGTTCTGCATTTCCCATCTGAAGTTATTACTGCTCCAAGGTATTTGAACTTCTGCACCTGCTTTAGAATAGTTCTGTTTAATTTTATACTGCATGTTGGTGGACTGTTTCTTAGATATAACCATAGTCTCTGTCTTTTTGATGTTCAAAGTAAGGCCTTTCTGTTCACTCTCTTTGGCAACTTTATCCAAAAGATTTTGCAGGTCTTGTTGGTTCTCAGCTATCAGTATTGTGTCGTCAGCATATCGAAGGTTGTTAATATTGTATCTTCCAATTTTTATGCCTGGTTCTGTGATGATTGTTCTTAAAATATTCTCGCTGTACAGAGAAAAAAGGTCTAGAGATATATCACTGTCGCACCCTTTGTTTTATAGTCTGATACTTACCAGTTCTATTTTCAACTCGAACTGCTGCTTCTTGCTGCCAGTATAGATGTTTTACAATCCTCAGGTCTTTGCCATCTATACTGATGTCTTCAAGCATTTTAATAATTTCATTATGTTTCACCTTGTCAAATGCCTTGGTGTAATCAATGAAGCATAAGTAGAGATCTTTCTGTACTTCTAAACCTCTTTCAGTTAGTGTTTGTAAAGCAGCATAAATGGCATTGTGTGTTCCCTTTCTTTCAAAAAATCCAAACTGTTCATCTACTATTTCCATTTTTATCTTTTTCCTTGTTCTTCTCATAATGATTTTCAGAAGTAACTTTGTTATGTGACATGAGAGGCTGATAGTCCAGTGGTCATCACGTTCCTTTGCACCTGGTTTCTTTGGCAGTGCTATAAATGTGGAAGTAGGTCACTGGGAATATAACCACTGTTGTAAATGTCATTCAGTAACTTGGTTATTATTTTTATTCCTGTCTCCTCTAGCGCCTCTATTTCTTCTATTGTTATATTATCAGGCCCGGATGCTTTTCCTTTCTTCATGTGTTTGATGGCATCTATGATTTCATCTTCAAGTATTTGTGGTCCCTCACAGTTTTCAGTATCTGTTTTTAATTCTGGTCTCTCTCCTCCATATAGCTCACCGATATACTCTGTCCACCCGTCCACAATGTCTTCTTTTCCCATTAACATTTTATCTTCTTTTGATTTAAGGCATCCTGTGGTATATTTTGTTTTCCTTCCTGTCTTGAGCTCGCTAATTCGTTTGTGCAGGTTTTTGCCATCTTTATTATGAGAGTCCTCTATCTGTCTGCACTGTTCATTTAACCACACTTCCTTTGCTTCTCTGCATTTGCGTCTTATTTCTTTATTTATCTTGCTATATTTTTCTTGGTTATTTTTACTCCTCCTCCTCTTGTCCATCAGTCCTAAGATGTCATCTGTCATCCATTTATTTTTAGGGGCTTCTTTTTCGGTATTATCATCTCCTTAACAGTTTGGTGGATAGAATCTCTTAACATTGCATACTGCCCAATGGAGAAGCTTATAAGAGAAAAAAATAAGTGTGGATGGAAAAGCAGCAAAACAATAGATAACTGCATGGAAATGTCACAAAACAAAAGACAACTGTGCATGGAAATATCACAAAACAAAAGATAACTATGGATGGAAATGGCACAAAACAAAACAAAACTGTAGATGGAAATGTTATTAAACAAAACATAAGTGTGGATGGAAATGCCACAAGATAGCTGTGCATGGAAATGTAATGGAACAAAAAATAAAACCGTGGATGGAGAAGCCATAAGAGAAAAGATAACTGTGGCTGAAAATGTAACAAAATATAACCATGGATGGAGAAGCCATAGGAGAAAAGGTAACTATGGCTGAAAATTAACAAAACAAAAGATAACTGTGGATGGAGAAGCCATAAAAGAAAAGATAATTGTGGCTGAAAATGTAACAAAACAAAAGATAACTGTGGATGGAGAAGCCATAAGAGAAAAGATAACTGTGGACACAAATGTCATGAAAGATAAGACACAACTGTTGATGGAAATGTCATAAAACATAACTGTGGATGGAAATGTCACAAAACAAAACTTTGAATGGAAATGCCACAAGATAGCTGTCATGAAACAAAAAAAAGATAACTGTGGATAGACAAGCTGTAAGAGAAAAGATAACTGTGGATGGAAATGTCACAAAACAAAACATAATTGTGGATGGAAATGTCACAAAACAAAACTGTAGATGGGGGATGTCACAAAACAAAACATAACTGCGAGTGGTGACTTCATAAACACTAAAGTTAACTGCACAGAGATGTCATAAAAGTTAACTGGACAGATACATTACAAAACAAAACTGGGCAGATACATTACAAAACAAAACTGGACAGATATATCACGAAAACAAAAGTTAATTGGCAAATATGGCATAAAACAAAGAGTAACTGGACAGAGATGTTATGAAAACAAAAGTTAACTGGACGGATACATTACAAAACAAAAATTAACAGAGATGTCACAAAACAAACATTAACAGATGTCACAAAAAAGTTAACTGGACAGAGACATCACAAAACAAAGTTAATTCAACAGAGATGTCACAAAACAAAAGTTAACTGAAGATGCCATAAAACATAAGTTAACTGGATGGAAATGTAACAAATATTAACTAGAAAGAAATGTCACAAAATACAAATTGATGAATGGTGATGTCCAACAAACACTGTTAACAATAGACAGAAGTCACTCTAACTACACACAAAGTCAGTGAAATCTTTAGTGTGTGTCTTTGACATATACACAATAACTACATCGACATATTATTGTTCTTTTCTGGTGTGTTTCATCCATCTAAATTTCAGACAAATATTGAAAAATACAAGAACACCTGATGTAACACATACACAAAATAAAATGATACACATACGGCTAGATGTGAAATATACACATAATAAAATGTTACACACCCACACATACACAGCCGATGACATAAAACAACCATTGTGTTTATATCAAGGTGGAAAGGCAAATAAAACTTACATTTATATTTAGTTCTAGATTTTTCCACTGACAAAACCGTGTGTACTTCTCACTGCAAAGACACAGAGGTAAATGGTCAGTATATCATACAGGCAAAGATATACATTGAAAGAAATTGGCAAATGGTCAGAATAGCATACAGGCTGAGATTGGGCACTGTAGACAGAAATAAGCAAATGGTCAGTGCAAAAGCAAACAAACAAACAAAAAAATCACAACTGCAGTAAAATTGGTTCTAGTAATGAAGGTAGATGCAGGTGTATGGTTCAGTTTTGGAAAAAGATGGAAAGATTAAGAAAAGTGGGCAGAAACAAGAATGGCAGAAAGTAAGATGAGTACATACAAACTGAGAACCTCAGAAAACGTCTTTTTACAAGAATCACATAGAAAAACAACATAATATACATAAAAGAACACAACAGATAAAAACATACAGAAACAATGCAACAGATAAAAATAAACAAAAACAACACAGATAAAAACACACAAAAACAAAACACATAAAAACAACCCAACAGATAAAAACACACAACATTAACACAACAGATAAAAACACATAACAAATAACACAACAGTTCAAACACACAAAAAAACCAATACAACATATAAAAAACATACACACAAAAAACAACAACACAACAGATAATTACACACACATAAAACAACACAACATATAAACACACAAAAACAACAGATAAAACCATATATAAAAACAATGCAATAAATAAAAACGTACCAAAAAAAACACAAGATAAAAACACATAAAAAAGAACATAAAAACAACAGATAACAAACAAAAAAGACAAAAAATAAAAGAACAAAACAACACAAAATATAAAAACGCACAAAATTAACACAACAGATAAAAACACATAACAAATAATACAACAGTTCAACCACACAAAAGAAAACCAATACAACAGATAAAAACATACACACGAAAAAAACAACACAACAGATACTTACACACACATAAAACAACACAACATATAAACACACATAAACACAATGGATAAAACCATATATAAAAATACTGCAATAAATAAAAATGTACAAAAAAAGAGATAAAAACACACAAAAAACAACAGATAAAAAACAAATAAGACAAAAAATAAAAGAACAAACCAACACAACAGATAAAAATGCACAAAATAAGACAATATATAAGAACACACAAACAAAACTACAGATAAAAACACACAAAAGACAATACAACAGATAAAACCACACAAAATTAACACAACCGATAAAAACACATAAAAACAACACAACAGTTTAAACACACCAAAAAACAACAACACCAGCACAAGAGATAAAACCACACAAAAAAGAAAACAATTAGAAGTACCAAAAAAAAAAAAAACAACAACAGAAAAAAAAAGAAAAAAGACAAAAAATAAAAGCATACAAAAACAAGACAACAAATAAAAACACAAAAAAAAACAAAACAACATTAAAAACTCACAAAAACAAGACAACAGATAAAAACACACAAATACAACAGAACAGATAAAAAACATAAAGCAACACATAAAACCACATAAAAACAACACAGACAAAAACACATAAATAATACAATAGACAAAAACACATAAAAACATCACATCAGATACAAACAAACACAAAAAACATAACAGATAAAAACACAAAAACAACACCACAGATAAAAAGAAAAAAAAACAAAATAAATAAAAATACACAAAAACAAAGTTTAAAAAATGGACTTGATTTTTTTGGCCTCCAAGTAAAAAAGTCCAGCACAAAAGGACCCAGAGAGGCAAGTGCGGAGAACAAAGGGGCCAAAGAGACAAGTGCGGACCACAAACAGGCCCAAAGAGATTAGTGCAGAGCACAAAGGGGTCCAGAGAGATGTTTGCAGAGCACAAAAGGGCCCAGAGAGATGAGTGCAGAAAACAAAAGGGCCCAGAGAGACGAGTGCAGAAAATAAAAGGGCCCAGAGAGATGAGTGCAGAGCACAAAGGGGCCAGAGAGACAAGTGCAGAGCACAAAAGGGCCTGGAGAGTTGAATGTAGAACATAAAAGGCCCCAGAGAGATGAGCGTGGAGCACAAAGGGGCCCAGAGAGACAAGTGCAGAGCTAAGGGGTCCAGAGAGATGAGTGCAAAGCACAAAAGGGCCCAGAGATATGAGTGTGGAGCACAAAAGGGCCCAGAAAGATGAGTGCAGAGCACAAAGAGGCCAGAGAGATGAATGTGGACCACAAAAGTGCCCAGAGAGACGAGTGCAAAGTACAAAGTGAAAGCCAATGATTCGCTGGGAAATGTCATGAAGGAGTTATTACAATTATATGGAGTTATTATATGGTACATAACATGGCATTATGCCACAAACAGCCATAGGTTGTCACCATCTGATACCCATGGCCAAAACAAAACCGCCCAGACAGCGTAGGTGATTCAAGAGTTAGAAGACATTATGAGGAGGGGTGGATGGAGAAAGGTTCAAAAGAACAGAAAGCATTGAGAGGACAGGATTGCTTGCTTAGCATGCCTAGACAAGGGAGTTAACAAAGACTGCTAAGGTGTACAGGGAAAGGATAGAAAGGGCTGAAAAAAAAAAATCACCTGGCAAGAATGAGAAAATGCAGTTGAGGCGAGTGGGATAGAGACAAGAAAGTTGAGCATGAGTAGCAGAACTAGAAAGAGGTAGCAACAAGGTGGAAATGTAGTTTAAAGTAAGCCAAATTTGTTGTTCATTCTAGCTATGGACATGACTTTCTCTAGTACTAAATGCTGCGGTCACTGTAGATGCAATACCTGTCCATTTGTTGTTCAGACAAATCAGGTTTCCTTCATTAACTCATGTTTTCAGTTCTGAAGGGCTTTACCTGTACTTCTCACAACGTGATTTATGCCATTATGTGCAAGTGTTACATAATGGTCAGACTGGCTCACACTTAGGAGACTGGTTTCACCAGCATTTGAACGATGAGAGCACGACATAAATTTGATACAAATTGTTACAAACAGAAAGCAATAATGTTTTTACACAGTAAAGTGACAGAAGACAGTGCTGTGCAGTTAGACTGATAAATCGCAAACAAAGCACATTAGACAGGAGAGAAAAAAATAAAGACAAGAAAATTACCACACTTTCATTTGAAATCAGTTTCATTCAAAGTTGTAGATTGTGTCTTTCTGTTCTACTTATTGTATGCATGGAACTTAAACCTTTCTGTTCTACTTACTGTATGCAAGGAACTTAAACCTTTCTGTTCTATTTATTGTATGCATGGAACTTAAACCTTTCTGTTCTACTGCAAGGAACTTAAACCTTTCTGTTCTATTTATTGTATGCATGGAACTTAAACCTTTCTGTTCTACTTATTGTATGCATGGAACTTAAACCTTTCTGTTCTATTTATTGTATGCATGGAACTTAAACCTTTCCGTTCTACTTATTGTATGCATGGAACTTAAACCTTTCTGTTCTATTTATTGTATGCATGGAACTTAAACCTTTCTGTTCTATTTATTGTATGCATGGAACTTAAACCTTTCTGTTCTACTTATTGTGTGCATGGAACTTAAACCTTTCTGTTCTATTTATTGTATGCATGGAACTTAAACCTTTCTGTTCTACTTATTGTATGCATGGAACTTAAACCTTTCTGTTCTATTTATTGTATGCATGGAACTTAAACCTTTCTGTTCTATTTATTGTATGCATGGAACTTAAACCTTTCTGTTCTACTTATTGTGAGCATGGAACTTAAACCTTTCTGTTCTATTTATTGTATGCACGGAACTTAAACCTTTCTGTTCTATTTATTGTGTGCATGGAACTTAAACCTTTCTGTTCTATTTACTGTATGCATGGAACTTAAACCTTTCTGTTTTATTTATTGTATGCATGGAACTTAAACCTTCCTGTTCTACTTATTATTGTATGCATGGAACTTGAACCTTTCTATTCTACTTATTGTATGCATGAACATAAATTTTTCTGTTCTACTTACTGTATACATGGAACAGAAACTTTTCTGTTAAACCTTTCTGTTCTATTTATTGTATGCATGGAACTTAAACCTTTCTGTTCTACTTACTGTATGCATGGAACTTAAACCTTCCTGTTCTATTTATTATTGTATGCATGGAACTTGAACCTTTCTATTCTACTTATTGTATGCATGAACATAAATTTTTCTGTTCTACTTACTGCATACATGGAACAGAAACTTTTCTGTTAAACCTTTCTGTTCTATTTATTGTATGCATGGAACTTAAACCTTTCTGTTCTACGATGGGCATTCAGAAAGTAATGCAATTCATCTCTTTTTTTTTTTTCAGCTAATAATGAAGATAGAAGCATGAAATTTTAGACAATTTAAATATGACATGTGCCAGTTGTGTGAACCAAATTGCATCACAACTGGCCAAAAAAATATGGCTGCCCTAACCGTTGAAATGGAGCGTGTTACCAACTTGCAGTATAAGCAGCGAATTTCTCCTTGCAGAGAAAGAAACTGTTGTGAACATTCACAAGCGTCTATGTGATGTATATGGAAGTTTTGCAGTCAACAGGAGTACAGTCAGTCGCTGGGTTCAGAGAATCAAGGAATCAATAAGTGGAGTTAAGGAGTTGCATGATCGGCCATGCTGTGGATGTCCTGCTACAGCAACCAAGGCAGAAATGTTGAAATGCGCTGAGTGCACTGTTCTTACTGATAGGCGTATCATTACTCAACAGCTGGCCTTAAAGTTGTCAGTCAGCAATGGTAGTGCAAATGAAGTTATAAAAGCTCTCGGATTTTCTGAGCTTTGCACAAGATGCATTCCTCATAAAGTCTCACAAATGACCATCGACTGCAAAGGAAAACAATTTCTTCTGAATTGCTGAGAGTGTTTCAATGCTGAGGGAGAGAACTTTTTGGCTAAGATCATAACAGGTGATGAAACCTGGGCACATCATTTTGAACCTGAGACAAAAAGACAATCAATGGAGTGGCATCATTTGCAATCACCATGAAGAAAGAAATTCAAGACAACTCCTTCAGCTGGAAAGGTCATGATCACTGTCTTTTGGGACACTGAAGGTGTGATTCTTGTGGATGTTATGCCAAGAAGAGAGACAATCAATTTGTAAGCTTACATTAAGACACTGAAAAATCTTTTCACAGAGTTTGGCCACATAAGAATCCAGCAGACCTGCTTCTCCTTCACAACAATGGGTGCCCTCACACAAGTCTGGCAACACGGGAAGCAATCACCAAATTGGGTTGTTCTGTACTACCCCATAAACCCTACAGCCCCGATTTGGCATCCTCTGATTTCCATCTGTTTGGTCCACTTAAAGATGCACTCCAAGGGGTAAGATTTGAAGATGATGATGGCTACATAATCAAGAGAAAATCTGGTAGGGGCTAGAAATACATGCACTTGTTTCGTACTGGCGTAAAGCCATACAAGTTGATGGGGATCATGTTGAATAATACTGATGTCTACATGACAGATCCATGTATATTGTGTATAAATTTCATGCTTTTTTAATAAACAACTCCTGAGAAAAACGATGTGGTGCATTACTTTCTGAACGCCCCTCGTATTTATTGTATGCATGGAATGGAAACTTTTCTGTTCTACTTATTATATGCATGGAACTTATTTTCTGTTCTATTTATTGCATGCACAGAACTGAAATCTTTTTACATTCAAATTATAGTGTACACAAAATTATTTAATTGTACTTACTGTAGAGGAAAGTTAGGTAAAATTCTTATCTCCGTGCCACATAATTGGGGATATGGTGGTAGAGGCATATTTTCCATGAGTTTTGGCAAACTGCAATGTGGTTAGTATCATGGTTAGCTACAGTTACCTTCCCAGGTTTCCCTGGTACCCATTTATGGAGGCTGAGTGGACACCTGAGTCTTGTTGGTGAGTACCCACTGCTGGGTCTTGAACACGATATCACTTGATTAGTAAACTGAGCACACTTCATGCATGCCTGCAGCTACAACTATTTTTATTCTGCTTAATCTACACATGGAACTAAAGGGTCACAAGTTTCTATAGGATGAAACAAATTTATGGACAACATGAAATCTGACAGTAAAGCTCTATGGGATGAAACACGTCCACGGACAACATGACATCTGACAGTAAAGCTCTACGGGATGAAACAAATTCACAAACAATGTGACATCTGACAGCAGAGTTCTATGGGATAAAACAAATTCATGGACTATATGACATCTGGCAAGAGTTTTCTATGGGATAAAACAAATTCATGGACTATATGACATCTGGAAGACTATATGACATCTGGATGAAAATATGACATCTGGCCGTATAGTTCTATGTGATGAAACAAAATCATGGACTATATGACATCTAGAGGTAGAGTTTTATGGGATGAAACAAAGTCATGGACAGTATAACATCTGACACTACAGCTCTATGGGATGAAACAAAATCATGGACAATATGACATCTGGAGATAGAGTCCTGTGGGATGAAACAAATTCATGGAAATATGACATCTGGCAGTAGACCTCTACTGGATGAAACAAATTCATAGACAACATGTGATTGTTCAGCTTACCTGTCTATAAATTTATCAAATATACTGCCCCTCAATGAGTTGCAGATCTCATTTATGTATGGCTGAAATACGAAAAAAGACAACAAAAAATCTATTAGCCCAAAATGCATTACACAATCTTGTGATAAAATACATCACTCTTATAATGAACAGTGATCTTTCCGAATTCAAGCTAAAATATCTATAACCAATCTTCTCTCTTCTGCACATGTCAATACCAAAATGTCTGTAACACATTTTCTCTCTCCTCTACACACACAACCTCAAAATAAATGTAACATATTTTCTCTCTCCTCCACACACACAACCTCAAAATAAATGTAACATATTTTCTCTCTCCTCCACACACACAACCTCAAAATAAATGTAACATATTTTCTCTCTCCTCCACACACAACCTCAAAATGTCTGTAACACAGTTTCTCTCTCCTTCAAACAATCTCAATACATATGTAAAATATTTTCTCTTTCCCCCACACACACAACCTCAAAATAAATGTAACATATTTTCTCTCTCCTTCACACAAACAACCTCAAAATAAATGTAACATATTTTCTTCTTCTCCACAGACACAACCTCAGAATAAATGGAATATATTTTCTCTCTTCTCCACAAATACAATTTCAGAATATATGTAACATATTTTTCTCTCTTCAACACACACACAACCTCAGAATAAATGTAACATATATCTATCTACTCCAAACACATCACCATCATCATCATCATCATCATCATCAGGTGCCGTGCTGACTGGCGTTGGCTATTATGCTTCTCCAGAGTACACAATCCTTCATGCAGGCCATCAGCTCAGTTGGTGATCTCCTCTCACACTATCCTGTCAGACTGTCAAGTATCATTTCTCTTGGTCTTCCTCTTGATCTTCTTCCTTCTATTTTTCCTGTTGTTATAATATTTTCAATGCCCCCTCTTCTCACTGCATGTCCTATGAAAGTACACTGTCTCTCTCTTATCTTTTTGACAAGGTTTTTTTGTCTTTCCTGCTCTTCTCATACATTCTTCATTAGTTATTTTTGCTGTCCAGGGGATTCGCAACATTCTTCTAATAAACCACATTTCTGCTGCTTCCAATGATTTTTGTGCAGACTTGCCTATTGTCCATGATTCACTTCCATATAACAAGATGGGTTCAATATAGCATTTTAGGATTTGTTTTCTAACATTCATTGATAAACATGTGTTGGATAATATGTTTCTCATTCTCTGAAATGCAATCTTTGCTTGGCCTATTCTGTTCCTAATTTCTTCTCCAAACACACAACCTCAAAATAAATGTAACATATATTCTCTCTCCTTCAAACAAACAACCTCAATATGTATGTAACACATTTTCTCTCTCCTCCACACACAAAACCTCAAAATAAATGTAACACATTTTCTCTCTTCCACACACACAACATCAAAATGCCTGTAACACATTTTCTCTCTCCTCCACACACAAAACCTCAAAATAAATGTAACATATTTTCTCTCTCCTCCACACACAAATGTAACATTTTCTCTGTCCTTCACACACACAACTTCAAAACATCTGTAACACATTTTATCTCTCCTCCACATACCATATCTCAGAACATCTAAAACAAACCACATCTCTTCTTCATCTATCCACCTCATGACCTATCTATAACAAACCTTCTCTCTTCTCAACCTACCTTATCTATCTATAACAACGCTCTCTTCTCCACCTACCTTATATCTATAATAACCCTCTCTTCTCCATCTACCTTATATCTAAACCTCTCTTCTCCACCTACCATATATCTATAATAAACCCCTCTTCTCCACCTACCGTATATCTATAATAAACCTCTCTTCTCCACCTACCTTATATATATAATAAACCTCTCTTCTCATACCTTATATCTATAATAAACCTCTCTTCTCCATCTACTTTATATCTATAATAAACCCCTCTTCTCCAACTACCTTATATCTATAATAAACCTCTCTTCTCCAACTACCTTATATCTATAATAAACCTCTCTTCTCCAACTACCTTATATCTATAATAAACCTCTCTTCTCCACCTACCTTATCTATAATAAACCTCTCTTCTCCAACTACCTTATATCTATAATAAACCTCTCTTCTCCACCTACCTTATATCTATAATAACCTCTCTTCTCCACTACTTATATCTATAATAAACCTCTCTTCTCCAACTACCTTATATCTATAATAAACCTCTCTTCTCCAACTACCTTATATCTATAATAAACCTCTCTTCTCCACCTACCTTATATCTATAATAAACCTCTCTTCTCCACCTACTTTATATCTATAATAAACCTCTCTTCTCCACCTACCTTATATCTATAATAAACCTCTCTTCTCCACCTACCTTATATCTATAATAAACCTCTCTTCTCCAACTACCTTATATCTATAATAAACCTCTCTTCTCCAACTACCTTATATCTATAATAAACCTCTCTTCTCCACCTACCTTATATCTATAATAAACCTCTCTTCTCCAACTACCTTATATCTATAATAAACCTCTCTTCTCCACCTACCTTATATCTATAATAAACCTCTCTTCTCCAACTACCTTATATCTATAATAAACCTCTCTTCTCCAACTACCTTATATCTATAATAAACCTCTCTTCTCCAACTACCTTATATCTATAATAAACCTCTCTTCTCCACCTACCTTATATCTATAATAAACCTCTCTTCTCCACCTACCTTATATCTATAATAAACCTCTCTTCTCCACCTACCTTATATCTATAATAAACCTCTCTTCTCCACCTACCTTATATCTATAATAAACCTCTCTTCTCCACCTACCTTATATCTATAATAAACCTCTCTTCTCCAACTACCTGATATCTATAATAAACCTCTCTTCTCCACCTCCTTATATCTATAATAAACCTCTCTTCTCCACCTACCTTATATCTATAATAAACCTCTCTTCTCCACCTACCTTATATCTATAATAAACCTCTCTTCTCCAACTACCTTATATCTATAATAAACCTCTCTTCTCCACCTACCTTATATCTATCTATCTCTATCTATGCCTCTGACCCCTCGTGGAGCATAGGCCGCCAACCAGAGCTCGCCAGGCAGTTCGGTCCTGAGCCACTCTTTCCAACTGTCTCCATGTCTGGTTCATTATTTTGATGTCCGTATCCAGACTTCTGCGCCAGGAGTTCCTAGGTCTCACTCTCCTCCTTTTACCCTGTGGGTTCCATGTTAGGGCTTGCCTTGTAGTGCTGGATGTGGATTTCCGTAGGGTGTGTCCAATCCATCCCCATCTTCTTCGTAGGATGTCGTCTTCCACTGGCTGCTGGCCTGTTCGCTGCTGCAGTTCTTGGTTACTTAACCTACCTTATATATATATATAATAAACCTCTCTTCAACACCCAGCCTACCTCAAAAATATCAGCATCCAGCTTGCGTGTTCTCTGAGCTGCAGTGAGAGCCTCTAAGACATACTCCACGGCTGATTTGGGGTAGGTCTGAAACAATGTCAAAAAACAGTTTCAAGGTTACAAACTTGCTGCATAGAATCAATATCAATCTTAACTTCACTGTTGTGTAGATGTTGGAAGTAAGGAAATGTTAGACTTGTTTGCTATGTGTAGATGTTGGAAGTAAGGAACTATTAGACCTATTTCCTATGTGTAGATGCTGGAAGTAAGAAACTATTAGATCTATTTCCTATGTGTAGATGTTGGAAGTAAGAAACTGTTAGACCTATTTGCTATGTGTAGATGTTGGAAGTAAGAAACTGTTAGACCTATTTGCTATGTGTAGATGTTGGAAGTAAGGAACTGTTAGACTTATTTGCTATGTGTAGATGTTGGAAGTAAGGAATTGTTAGATCTATTTGCTATGTGTAGATGTTGGAACTAAGGAACTGTTACACCTACTATTTGCAATGTGTAGATGTTAGACCTACTACTTGCTATGTATCATTCATTCATTCGTTCATTTGCATGTCCCTTGGGGAACTTTGCCTCCCAAACAGCACTCCTGTAGGCCTCTCGGTTGTGAGCAAGAAGGCCTGCCGCTGTTGCATCCATTTCCAGATCGTCAACGATGTCTTGCAGCCATCTTCGTTTTGGTCTTCCTCTTTTTCTTTTTCCCATTATGTATCCTTCCAATACGGTCTTCTCTAAATTATCATGACGTTTAATGTGCCCAAAATATTTAAGTTTTATCTCTTTAATCCTCTTTACTAGCCAGCCTTATTCAATATTAAGCTCTTGTAGTATAGATATATTTGTAATATATATATATTCTGCTATGTATAGATGCTGGAAATAAGGAACTGTTAAAACTACTATTTGCTATGAGAGGCGTACAGAAAGTACGCACCACATCGTTTTTCTCAGCAGCCGTTTATTCAAAAAGCATGACATTTATGCACAATATACATGGATATGTCATGTAAACATCGGTATTATTCAACATAATACCCATCAACGCTAGCACGAAACAAGTGCGCATATTTCTAGCCCATACCTGATTTTCTCTTGATTACAAGGGCTGATTGATAAGTTCGTGGCATAAGGTACAACGGGTTATTTGTGAACAACTTTTTTGGGTAATTTCTCAACATAGTCTCCTTGGCACTTAGTCCAGCGATCCTGGAGCATACAGATCCCTTCTTTGTAAAAGTCAGCATCTTATGCCAGTAAAAAGTGGTCTACATCATGAATGACATCATCATCTGAAGCAAATTTGTGACAACTGAGCTCCTTTTTAAGTTTGGTAAACAGGTAATAGTCCAAATGGGCCAAATCTTGGGAATAAGGAGGACGTTCAAGAAGCTGGAAGGCGCAATCATGAATGGCAGCCATTGCCATTGCTGACTTGTGAACTGGAGCATTGTCTTGATGAAAGATGACTCCTCTCGTCAATTTCCCTCCATGCTTTTCTTTCAGTCTGACCCACAGTTGCTTCACAAGATTAGCGTAATAGACTCCGGTGACTGTTCTGCCCTTTTGAATCACAAAAGATGGAAGCCATCACTTTGTCTGAAGACAGAACCACTCTTGATTTCTTTGGAAGTGAGGATCCATGATGTTTCCACTGCTTTGACTGTTCTTTGGTTTCTGGTTGAAAATGATGATCCAAGTCTCATCCATAGTCACAAATTGCTGAAGAAACTTTTCAGGATCTGCAGTAAAATGGCCAAGATTGTCTCTTTACATGCTGAGACACTGTCGTTTGTGATCAGCTCCAAGAGGTTTCGGGACCCATCGAGCAGAGACCTTTGTCATTTGAAGGTCATTGTGAATAATGGCATGAACGCATTCCTGGGAGTAGGAACTCAGTAGCAATGTACCGCTCAGTTAGTCATCAATCCTCCACAATCATGTCATGGATTCTGCCGGTGGTTTCATCTGTGGTTACCATTCTTGGTCTTCCTGGATAGGGATCATCTTCCAGACTCTAACTTCCATGTTTGAATTGAGCTGCTCATTTCTTCACTGTGCTGTAAGAAGGGGCACTCTCTCATAGAGTCTCTACCATATCCTCATGGATCTCCTTCGATGATAAACTCTTGATGCAGAGGTAGCAAATGACTGCTCGATGAGAAATTGTATCCATTTTCTCAATTTCTGCCACCCCTTACCACTTCAGAAGCCTGTAAAAAAAAAAAAATTTGTTGCAGTTCATTTCTTGAAATGTGGTGTTCAATCTTACATTAACCTGATCTACAAATGCACCTAATATCAGCTGTGTGTTTCAAGTATTTGTACCTTAGGCCGTGAATTTATCAATCATGCCTCGTATGTAGCCATTTCTTCACTGCATGAATCACTCCTTCATCATCTTCAAATCTTACCCCTTGGAGTGGGTCTTTAAGTGGACCAAACAGATGGAAATCTGAGGGTGCCAAATCTGGACTATAGGGTTGATGGGGCAGTACAGTCCAACCTAATTTGGTGATTGCTTCCCGTGTTGCCAGACTTGTGTGAGAGACACACTGTCGTAAAGAAGCAGGTCTGCTGGATTCTTGTGTGGCCAAACTGTGAAAACAATTATTGAGTTTTTTCAATGTCTTAATGAAAGCTTAGAAATTGATTGTCTCTCTTCTTGGCATAACATCCACAAGAATCACACCTTCAATGTCCCAAAAGACAGTGATCATGACCTTTCCAGCTGAAGGAGTTGTCTTGAATTTCTTTCTTCATGATGATTGCAGATGATGCCACTCCATTGATTGTCTTTTTGTCTCAGGTTCAAAATGATGTGCCCAGGTTTCATCACCTGTTACAATCTTAGCCAAAAAGTTCTCTCCCTCAGCACTGAAACACTCTCAGCAATTCAGAAGAAATTGTTTTCTTTTGCAATCAATGGTCATTTGTGAGACTTCGAAGAATCCATCTTGTGCAAACCTCAGAAAATCCGAGAGCTTTTATAACTTCATTTGCACTACCACTGCTGACTGACAGCTTTAAGGTCAACTGTTGAGTAGTGATATGCCAATCATAAGAACAATGCCTTGGTTGCTGTGGCAAGACGTCCGCAACGCAGCTAATCATGCAACTCCTTAACTCCACTTATTGATTCCTTGATTCTCTGAACCCAGCGACTGACTGTACTCCTGTCAACTGCAAGACTTCCATACACATTACATAGACGTTTGTGAATGTTCACTACAGTTTCCTTAGCTGCAACGAGAAATTCTACCACAATTCGCTGCTTATACTGCAAGTTGCTAACACACTCCATTTCAACGGTTAGGGCAGCCATGTTCTTTGGCTGGTGCAATTTGGTTCACACAATCGGCACATGCCATATTTAAAGTGTGCAAAATTTCATGCTTCTATCTTCTTTATTAGATGAAAAAAAAAAACAATGTGGTGCGTTACTTTCTGAACACCCCTTGTCAGAAGTAAGGAACTGTTAGATCTGCTATGTACAGATGTAGGAAGTAAGGGACTGTTAGACACACTATTTGCTATGTGTAGATGTTGGAAATAAGGAACTGTTATATCTGCTATGTACAGATCTAGGAAGTAAGGGACTGTTAGACATACTATATGCTATGTGTAGGTGTTGGAAGTAAGAAACTGTTAGACCTACTATGTGCTATGTGTAGATGTTGGAAGTAAGGAACTCAGTTAACATCAAATTCATCTGCCATCATCCTCACAGTCAAACAGACATCTTCTTGTATCCATTCTCTGATTTTTGCAATGAGTTCCTCATTACAAACAGAAATTGGGCGTCCATGTTTAGTTGCATTTGTAATCATTTCCATGCCACTTTTGAATCGTGAATACAATCTGAATATCTGTCCACGAGATAAACAATTATCCCTATAAACTTGTCGCATCAATTCAACTGCCTCAATGCCACTTTTTCTGAGTTTTAAACAGAATTTAATAGTAGACAGTCTACTATCTGCTACATGTAGAAGCTGGAAGTAAGATGAATCTATGGTCTACTACTTGCTACATGTATAAGCTGGAAGTAAGATGACTCTATGGTCTACTATTTGCTTTTGCTACATGTAGAAGCTGGAAGTAAGATGACTCTATGGTCTACTACTTGCTACATGTATCTGGAAGTAAGATGTCTCTACAGTCTACTATTTGCTATATGTAGAAGATGGAAGTAAGATGACTCTATGGTCTACTATTTGCTACATGTAGAAGCTGGAAGTATGATGACTCTACTATTTGCTACGTGTAGAAGCTGCAAGTAAGATGACTCTATGGTCTACTATTTGCTCTATGTAGATGACAGACTAAGATGGACTGATGAAACAAAAGTCATGTAGGATGCCACACAGAAGGCAGACTGGTGACAATGAGTGAGACAACTTACATGTGACTGAGACAGCAATTCCTTCATGATGAAGACATCATAGATCTGTTTGCCTTCTTTTATTCTTTCCTCATCTGTTTCCAGTTTCTCAAATCTTTTGATCTGCAAGTAATGGATACAGTGTACAGCATCATATCATGAAACAGACACAATGTACCAGATGGGTTGGAGAACAACATTACACTCACAATGTACCAGATGGGTTGGAGAACTACATTACACTCACAATGTACCAGATGGGTTGGAGAACTACATTACACTCACAATGTACCAGATGGGTTGGAGAACTACATTACACTCACAAAGTACCAGACAGGATGGAGAACAACATTACACTCACAAAGTACCAGATGGGTTGGAGAACAACATTACACTCACAAAGTACCAGACAGGATGGAGAACAACATTACACTCACAAAGTACCAGATGGGTTGGAGAACAACATTACACTCACAAAGTACCAGATAGGATGGAGAACAACATTACACTCACAAAGTACCAGATGGACTGGAGAACAACATTACACTCACAAAGTACCAGATGGGTTGGAGAACAACATTACACTCTTAAACTACATTTGGATGTGCACCCTCTCCCCATCCCCAACAAAAAAAAATCATAAAATTGTGTAGCATGCACATAAAAACATTAAATAAATCAAGATCATGAACATGGTGAGACATAACAAATTGTTGTTGCTGTTGAACTATGAGGTCAGAGCAAATGTCAAGTTATTGCTGCTTCTGGTCAGAGAACAGAGGTCAGAGAAAATGTCAAGTCACTGCAGCTTCTGGTCAGAGATCAGAGGTCAGAGAAAACATCAAGTCATTGCTGCTTCTGGTCAGAGATCAGAGGTCAGAGAAAATGTCAAGTCATTGCTGCTTCTGGTCAGAGATCAGAGGTCAGAGAAAACATCAAGTCATTGCTGCTTCTGGTCAGAGATCAGAGGTCAGAGAAAATGTCATGCCATTGCTGCTTCTGGTCAGAGATCAGAGGTCAGAGAAAATGTCAAGTCATTGCTGCTTCTGGTCAGAGATCAGAGGTCAGAGAAAATGTCAAGCCATTGCTGCTTCTGGTCAGACCTCTGAGATCAGAGAAAATGTCAAGTCATTGCTTCTTCTGGTCAAAGCTCTGAGGTCAGAGAAAATGTCAAGCCATTGCTTCTTCTGGTCAAAGCTCAGAGGTCAAAGAAAACATCAAGTCATTGCTTCTTCTGGTCAAAGCTCAGAGGTCAGAGAAAACATCAAGTCATTGCTTCTTCTGGTCAAAGCTCAGAGGTCAGAGAAAAAATCAAGTCATTGCTTCTTCTGGTCAAAGCTCAGAGGTCAGAGAAAACATCAAGTCATTACTTCTTTTGCACACAAATTGCCCATTTTCAGTGCACTGGTCAGCCATACATTGGGGGGTCATGATCCCTGTGGCCAGTGTCATAACTACTTTCCATTCCAGGCAGGAACTTCAGTCCCGTTATTTACCGACTACGCCTGATGTCAGCAAACACAGAAAACTGTCTGCAGAAAGTTGCAGTGTTTTCATCAGTTTTATCTCTAAGAAGAAATCGACACTGCCACCTGGCACCCTCAACATCTCGGGTGACTTACGTCTTTTCTCAACCCCACTGGGCCTGCACTGACGAGTATAAAAGATGACCATATCTGAAAGTGTATGCTCATATTGCCCAAATATGTTTATGGTGTGAGTACAGACCAGTGTTTTTCTTTTCTCTTATATCAAAAAATGAGATGAACGATGAAATGGGAGAGAGAGAGAGATTTTAATGGCTAACTTGAATATACGGATATTAAACACAAGAGAAAAATGACCCAATAAAAATGATGTTTCTCTACTGTTCTCCAGGGACACTCAACTGTCTGGCTTCCTGTCTGTCGATATAATAAACAGCTGGTTCTGTTTCTTTGCCTGGCTCACTGTGACAAAGCCACCAGTGCAGTCGGACCGTACTAGCACCACTAGTGGCATCAACAGCCCACGATAAAGTCATTCAAGAAAGTGAAACGAAACATTTACTTCTAGTGCCAGTAGTGCACGGCTGACAGATACATCCTGTGTGGGTGATGACATACTTGAGTCAATTAAAAAGTCGCCTGAAAGACTTTTAAGAAATTAGCAAGCTTTCAATCGGAAAAAAATGAATCGACCTGTGAGGTTACTGGTACCAGAACTGAAGCTACACCAACACTAAAATCTACCACTCACTTGGGTGTTAGCCAACTCTTCCTTCTTTCATATCTCAGGTACAGGATCTTGTGTGATGCTAAGTCTATATATCTCAAGTACAGGATCTTGTGTGATGCTATGTCTATATATCTCAAGTATAGGATCTTGTGGGATGCCATGTCTATATATTTCAAGTATAGGATCTTGTGGGATGCCATGTCTATATATCTCAAGTATAGGATATTGTGTGATGCTATGTCTATATATCTCAAGTACAGGATCTTGTGTGATGCTATGTCTATATATCTCAAGTATAGGATATTGTGTGATGCTATGTCTATATATCTCAAGTATAGGATCTTGTGGGATGCCATGTCTATATATCTCAAGTATAGGATATTGTGTGATGCTATGTCTATATATCTCAAGTATAGGATCTTGTGTGATGCCATGTCTATATATCTCAAGTATAGGATCTTGTGTGATGGTATGTCTATATATCTCAAGTACAGGATATTATTTGATGCAATGTTTATATATCACTGGTACATGACCTTGTGTGATGACATGTCTATATATCTCAAGTGCAGGATCTTATCTGATGGAATGTTATCACTTGTACATGATCTTGTGTGATGGTATGCCTATATATCTCAAGTGCAGGATCTTATCTGATGGAATGTTATCACTTGTACATGATCTTGTGTGATGACATGTCTATATATCTCAAGTGCAGGATCTTATCTGATGGAATGTTATCACTTGTACATGATCTTGTGTGATGCTATGTCTATATAACTCATGTACAGGATCTTGTGTGATTCTATATATCTCAAGTATAGGATCTTATTTGATGTCATGTTTATATATCACTGGTACATGATCTTGTGCGATGCTATGTCTATATGTCTCAAGTACAGGATCTTATTTGATGCAAAATGTATAAACTAGTAAAAAAGTAGGAGCAGCTTTATCACTTAGCAATTACAAAGTTGTGACATTCAGAGTGAGCCTAAATCATACAAAAACATACAGGACAAAGAAATATAGAGAGGAGATAAGGTATAGATACACATGAATGCTATTAAACAAACGAACAAAAAAATGTTTAATAATGAAAAGAGCACTTAACTGTAACTGTAAGATGTGACTTGTTTGACACTGTGTGTCAGAAATGAGCATTGTAGGACGTAGAGACTGTTTAAATAGAGAACTGTGATGTGTGGTCGGTAGGTCGTAACTGGGGGTGGTGGGTGGGTGGGGAAACCATGTAGTGGAGAGAGAGTGTAGTACAATGTTAACCTAGCCAGGAGAAGGTGAAATAGATGATTACAATTAGAGTAGAGGGGTTGTAATGTGATGCTGTGAGGAGGTTCTGAACTATGTGTAACAAGTGAGAAGCTTAGCAGAGAGGGATTATAATTGTTGAAGAGGAGAATGTTAGGTGTAACTGAATAGGGGAGTTTAACCCATGTGGTTCCAGTGTCCCATAATCCTGAATGTAGGGGTTCTCAAGAGCTAGGCACCTTGTGTCATCTGTGTGACACTGTTTGATGGCTGTTACCAGAAAATCAGATTTGCCTCTGTGGTTGGGGCCATTGAAATGATTTAGGACTGGCTTCGAAGCATGCTGGGTGATATCATACAGATGTTTCTGCAATACACATTATCCTGCATCTTTTGCATACAATGACATATATCACATTATAGGACTCACATGTGAATCCCTCATGAACAGTGAGGATAGTTTTGGGAAAGGTGATCATTTTCATTTCCCAGACTACAGGGCAGGTAACGCAGCGGAGGCGGTTACATTTTCTGGTACCAACATATGTAAAGCTCCACTTCAAGCGGCTGTGGACGAGGACGTCCTTAAGGTTTGGCTCACATTTGTATGCCTGAAAGAACTCCATCGCATACTCCCAACTTCTCTGTCTTCGCCGCATGTCAGGACTTTATAGACTTTATAGATCAGTCAAACAAGTTATTAGAATTTTTCCGTCCTCGCCATTACCCAGAAAATGTTCTTCGTGAAGCCTTCAACCGTATTTAACTATTGAGCCACAAAGAAGTATTCAGAAAAAGCCTGTTACTCCATCTGAAAGAGTTAAGTTAGTATTGCATTTGAGATGGCCATGTTTCTCCCTGATGACACAGTATTATTGTCCAAAACACAAAATGGAATGGAAAAACTAATTATGTCAGTCTGTAAGAACAGCGAAGAGCAGGGATATATGACAACAAGGACCTTCTGTCAAGTGAGTGACAGTATATGACAAAAAAAAGACCCTCTGTCATGTATTAACACGGGTAGGTCACAAACTAAGCATAAAAAAGGTTGTCTCATAACATTTAAAAATAACAAAGTCATGGCAAATGCTAACCATCAAAAACACAATTTATGTTTGTCAGATGAAGTTGCAGTTTTTTTAATTGGCTCTTTACAGCTCCAGAAGCCTGCCACTCCATCTGACAGAATCAATTTAGTGCTCTCTTGCCATCCCCATGGTAAGGTGCTTCATCCCCACGGTAAGGTGCTTAAGACAGTTCACTACCACCATATGCTACTGCTATAGCTTTATCCTGACACTCACACATTTTCTCTTTTACCCCTCCCCTCTCCCTCCGCCCGAGCCTACATATGGGGACCAAATGTGAAGGATTCCTTGTCCATAGTCACCTTTCGTGGGATTCTGCCTTTTCCAGAACTAGAAAGTGCAACTGCCCTCACTGTGTCACCTGTCCTGTAGTCTAGGACCTTCAGTGGGATTCTGCCTCTGTCAGAACTAGAAAGCGCAACTGCTCTCACTGTGTCACCTGGCCTGTGGTCTAGGACCTTCAGTGGGATTCTGCCTCTGTCAGAACTAGAAAGTGCAACTGCCCTCACTGTCACCTGGCCCGTGGTCTGTGGTCTAGGACCTTCAGTGGGATTCTGCCTCTGTCAGAACTAGAAAGCGCAACTGCTCTCACTGTCACCTGGCCTGTAATCTAGGACCTTCAGTGGAATTCTGCCTCTGTCAGAACTAGAAAGTGCAACTGCCCTTACTGTCACCTGGCCCGTGGTCTGTGGTCTAGGACCTTCAGTGGGATTCTGCCTCTGTCAGAACTAGAAAGCACAACTGCTCTCACTGTCACCTGTCCTGTAATCTAGGATCTTCAGTGGGATTCTGCCTCTGTCAGAACTAGAAAGCACAACTGCCCTTACTGTGTCACCTGGCCTGTGGTCTAGGACCTTCAGTGGGATTCTGCCTCTGTCAGAACTAGAAAGTGCAACTGCTCTCACTGTCACCTGGCCTGTAGTCTAGGACCTTCAGTGGGATTCTGCCTCTGTCAGAACTAGAAAGTGCAACTGCCATCACTGTTACCTGGCCTGTGGTCTAGGACCTTCAGTGGGATTCTGCCTCTGTCAGAACTAGAAAGTGCAACTGCCCTCACTGTCACCTGGCCCATGGTCTGTGGTCTAGGACCTTCAGTGGGATTCTGCCTCTGTCAGAACTAGAAAGTGCAACTGCCCTCACTGTCACCTGGCCCGTGGTCTGTGGTCTAGGACCTTCAGTGGGATTCTGCCTCTGTCAGAACTAGAAAGCGCAACTGCTCTTACTGTGTCACCTGGTCTGTGGTCTAGGACCTTCAGTGGGATTCTGCCTCTGTCAGAACTAGAAAGTGCAACTGCTCTCACTGTCACCTGGCCTGTAGTCTAGGACCTTCAGTGGGATTCTGCCTCTGTCAGAACTAGAAAGTGCAACTGCCCTCACTGTCACCTGGCCTGTGGTCTAGGACCTTCAGTGGAATTCTGCCTCTGTCAGAACTAGAAAGCACAACTGCCCTTACTGTGTCACCTGGCCTGTAGTCTAGGACCTTCAGTGGGATTCTGCCTCTGTCAGAACTAGAAAGCACAACTGCCCTCACTGTCACCTGGCCTGTAGTCTAGGACCTTCAGTGGGATTCTGCCTCTGTCAGAACTAGAAAGCACAACTGCTCTCACTGTCAAATGGCCTGTAGTCTAGGAAACGAAATCAGTTCACATGTAATGTATGCCACTGTGTGCAAAAAGAGTAGGATAACTTATATTGGCAAGACCAGTCTTGGGTAGGTGATCACATGAAGAAACCTCTTTATGACATCTCCCAGTAAGCTTCTACATCATTCTCTAATCATTTCAGTAGCCCTAACCACTCTATGTAAATCTGACTTTCTAGTAACAGCCATTAAACAATGTCACTCTGATGACAGAAGCTACATAGCACTCGAGAACCACTACAAAGAGGAATATGGGATACTGGTACCACGTTCAAAATTCAGCTTGTATAAACTATGAAAAAAAGTAGGAACAGCTTTATTACTTTACAAACACAAAGCCGTGACATTTCAGGATTAGCTTTAATCACACAAACATAAACAGGACGAAGAAACAGAGAGATGATATAAAGTACAGAATCACATGAATCCTATGTTAAAGAAATAATAAATAAATGAAATTAATTAACACTTAGCTCAGTCTTGGAAAAACACAAGTAAGTGCTGCCAATACAATAATTGGAATGCTATACTTAAATTCAGCTATACTTAACCTTTCCTGTCTCTTTCCTCACCTGGCCTCCTGCTTTACTATACTACAAACCCTCTACCTCAACTACATGCATCTATTCCAACCAACCTTTTCTCAGCTTGATAACTATTGTATCCCTTTTTCTCTCTCTCTCTGAACCTTAAGTGCCCCAGGGAACATGGGGCTTCTGCAAGGGTTTTCCACAAATGCCTGTCCTTTGCCTTTTTTCTGCTCTTCCCCAGGTGAGCCCTCTATTGCTCAACATCCTCTCTGTTGTTCTTCTCCATGTCTCTTTTGGTCTACCCTTACTTCTATTCCCCTGTGGTGTCCATCTTAGTGCTATTTTTAGCAGTGAGTTGTCAGTCATTCGGAGCACATGTCCCAACCATCGCCAGCGTCTTTCCTCAATAATTGCTGTCGGTGGCTTCATCTGCATTTCTGCCAACAAAATGTTACTTCTTATGGTGTTTGGCCAAACTATTTTTCTCATTCTTCATAAACATTTAGTCTGGATTCAACTTGTTTTCTATAGTTTTGGTGATTTTTCCAGCATTCACTTCCACAGAGTAGTACACTTAGAACATTACTCTTAAATATCCTGATTTTCATATTTATGCTTAGTTTTTTTTTATTTCCATATAGTCTGCAGCACTGCAAAAGCCTGTTTTGCTATAGTGAGTCTGCTGTTGATGTCCTCTGTGCTGTCTCCAGTTTCTACTACTCTACTGCCAAAGTATACAAGTTCATTGACGTCCTCCACTAACTTGCTATCTGCTCTGAGTACATTTATGTTGTTCACATTTTGCTTCATTAACTTTGTCTTTCCTACATTGATCTTTAGTCCTATGTTGTTTGCATTCTGAGTTAGCTTATTTTATCTTGCATATCTTTGTGGCTGCTTGATAGTAGACAAATGTTGTCCACAAAGTCAAGGTCCTCCAGCACAGTGTCAAGGGTCCATTGTAATCCTCTGCGTTTGTCTGATGTTGCCTCCTTCATTAACCAGTCTACTGCCAAGATAAATAATGTTGGTGATAGTACACATCCCTGCTTAGACTCCTGTTTGTACCCTAAAGCTGCTGGAGGTATGTTCTCCACAAATCACTTTGCACTGAAAACCCTCGTATAGGGCTTTGATTACATTCACTATCTAATGGGGGAGGCCATGCCATCTTAGGATTTTCCACAGTGCATCTCTGTTGACACTGTCAAAGACTCTCAAAATCTATAAACAATGCATATGTTGTGCTCATTTGTTTTTCTGCCTGTCCAGGATATTTGTTACATCTTTCTCCAAAACCACATCTTTGTTACTTCCATTTTCTTTGTAGTTTCTTTTACTGACAGTCCAAGTTTCACAACCATATAGCAATACTGTCTCCATATAGCACTGTAATACTCCTTTTTTTTTCTCATTCCTATGGACATTTTCTTATTTGTTAGTATCTTATTCATGTCATATAAAGTTGTCTTTACTTTACCTATTTGTGACTTTATTTTGTTTGTGTTTCTGCCATCAGTTGTTATTGTTGTTCCAAGGTAACTGATTTTATTTACTTGTGTCAGTGTCTTCCTCACTTTGGTATGTTTATTCTTTTCATTATTACCACTGTTTCTGTCTTGTTGCAGTTTAGCTCTAGATATGTTTTACTGCTCTCTTCAATAATTGTGTTCACAAGTTTCTGCAAGTTACTTTCACTTTCTGATATTAAAACAAGCTATTGATATTATGGCCTCCTGTTTTTACTTTCTGATATTAGAACAGCGTCATCTGCATATCTCAGACTATTGATATTATGACCTCTTGTTTCTACTTTCTGATATTAGAACAGCGTCATCTGCATATCTCAGACTATTGATATTATGACCTCTTGTTTCTACTTTATGATATTAGAACAGCGTCATCTGCATATCTCAGGCTACTGATATTATGACCTCCTGTTTTTACTTTCTTTCACATTTTTAATGCTTCTCGTGAGGTTTTCATTGCATAATGAGAATAGATCAGGTGACAGTATGCACACTTGTCTGCTGCCTTATTACATATCTTGCTACTCACCTATGTCATTGTTCACTCTCACTGCTGCTCTTTGCTTCCAGTACATATTCTTAATAATTCTCATATTTTTACCACCTATATTAAGTTTTTCTTGCATTTGCATCACACCTTCATGTCTAACTCTCTCATAAGCTTTCATATAAAGTAAAAAAAAGGTAACGATAATCCTGTCATGCCTTAGAGGCACATAGGGATATGGTGCTAGCGCCAATATTTTCCTTGACCTGTCAGCACCCTAGAGGGTGATGCGGTCAGTATCACGGCTGGCTGCCTTTCCTTCCCCAACTCCAGAAGAAGTCGGTACCCAAGCTTTCATATAATCAATTTTTTTTTAAAAATCCCTTTTCCACGCCTAACGCATTTTGAGGATAATGTGTTATGGATTTCTAAGACCATGGGGACATGAAAGTGTGATGCAGTCAATGTTACGTCTAGCCACATTCACCTTACCAGATTTCTCTGGTACTCATTTTTAATATAATCAATAAAGCACAAGTATAAATCTTTGCTTACCTTTAGAGACTGTTCTATTATAGTTCTTAATATTAAAAAATTCAAGTTCTCATTTGAATATTCACAATACTTCAATGCGCACTCTCATATACAGTTTCTGTAAGTCACAGATAAATGCTCCCTATTTTCTATTTATATCCTTATCATTCGTGTGAATTTATGATTTCCCTTCTTTTCCTATTTCTTTGTCCTATATGCTTCTGTATGATTAAGATGTAAACAAAAACAGCACAGACTGTGTGCTAGTTAATGAATAAAGTGACTCCTAATTTTGTTTTAAATAGTCTAACACTTAGTTAAAACAGTTTGACTGCAGTGGCTCTTAGTTTTATATATACTTACACTCACAAACTGTTTGTGTGTTACAACAGAGAACAACTTGTACAACTGGTAATAACTGTAAAGAAGAGATACAGGCTAAACATGAGTCATAAAGAAAAGACAAGTCTAACACGAGCAGAGGACTGTCATAATCAAAAAGAAAAGACAAGTCTAACATGAGCAGATGACTGCCCTGATCAAAGAGAAAAGACAAGTCTAACATGAGCAGATGACTGCCTTGATCAAAGAAAAAAGACAAGTCTAACATGAGCAGATGTCTGCCTTAATCAACAAGAAAAGACAACTCTAACAGGAGTAAAGTACTGCCATAATCAAAGAGAAAGGACAATTCTAACAAGAGTAAAGTACTGCCATATTCATTAAAAAAAGAAAGACAAGTATAACATGAGTGCAGAATTACTATGTACAGATAAAAGACAGGATAGAATAAAGTAAGAAACAAGCTCCAGCAATATAGGTAAGAAACTATGGAAAAGTGTGCTCAAGTGTATTCATTATAATACGGAAATGAGAATTTAAATATGTGGGTTATTAAATGTACCCATGGGAAATAACTACATAATTGTGTAAGTATATTTACTATAACATGAGAAATATAGACCACATAAGCGCACACTAACTATATTATGGAAAATAATGATGTAGGTAGGTGCAATGCCTAGGAAAAATACTCTGTATAAAGTGGAACGAATTCAAGAACAAAGCAAAGATCAGGCAGATATGTGAGCAACAACCTGTCTCATGGGTGACCAGAAAAAGGAGATGGACATATATCAGGCACGTGATGAGAAGAAACAATCAGAGAATCCCAAAATAAAATATCAAGTGGAACACAACAGACCAAAGGAAAAGAGGTCGACTATGTGAAACTTAAAAGAGGACAGTGTTAACAGGGGCCAAATTAGTAGGCATAAAATCCCTTGATGAGGTTGAAAAACTCATCGGAAAAAGGCAAACTTGGCTAACTACCATGCGGCCCCTATGTAATGTTTAATAGAATGTGAAGAATGCAAGATATAAGATGTATGTGCAACTGATGGAAAACATCGCCTACATACAGTACTGGGGTAGTGTAAAATGATACAAGGTGTTTTTAAAGTCTCACTACATTTTCTATGGAAAAAAAAATTGGAAAATGAAGTAAATGACGTCATCACAAAATGTGCTAAAAAAACTCATTTAATTAGTTACAATAGTGACTGCAATGATACAACGCTGTTTTGGGTTAGCTGGACTGTACCACTGAAATATTCATTATAATAGGTGTTGGAAATGTCCACCACGGGCTTCAAGACATGACTGTACATGTCTCTTCATATTGTCAAATACCTTGTGCAACGTGTCTGTTGTTATTTCTTGAATGGTAATTCTGATTGCTTCTTTCAGGTCCTCAACTGTTTGTACATTATTTTTGTAAACATTTCATTTCAAGAAACCCAACAGATAATAATACACTGGATTTAGATCTGGAGAACGAGTAGGCCAAATTCCACAAGATATTATGCGATTTGCGAAAATTTCTTCCAAAAAACCATGTGTTGCTCTAGCTGTGTGTGCAGTTGCACCACCTTGCTGGAACCATGCTTCTTCAATTTCACGTTCATTCAGCTGTTCTAAAAAAGGTTCCAGAATGTCAGTACAGTACCGATCGGCATTTAGTGTTGTTGAAGAAAATTGGTCCAATTAAACATTTTCTACTGATGGCACACCATACCCCAATTATTTTGGCTATTAACATATCCAGATGGATGAAACCATGCCTCATCAGAGAAGAATGTTAAATCAAGAATTGACTCATCTTCTTCAGCTAAAAATGCTTGAAACCACATGGAGTAGCTGACTCTGGATTGACTGTCACACTCTTTTAGTTCAGACACAACAGATACCTTGTATGGATGAAAATTTAACTGATGTTTAAGAATTTTGTGCACTGTGCTCAGTGATACGTTCACTTCTTGCAACATTTTCCTTAAGGACTTGCATGGACTTTTCAGGATTCTGTCTTGAATATCTAGACATTTTTCTTCAGACACAGCAGGCCTACCAGATCACGGAGCATCTTCCAGTTCCCGTATCACGAAATGTATTCAACAAATTTCTAACCACAGTGCGATGAGGAGGTTGTGTATCAGGAAATTTTGCTATAAATCTTTGAACAACCATCCGTGTGTGTCAACCGCCATTCCAAAACACTTGTTCAACCAAAAAGATTCTTTCCTCCATTGATAACACCACTCTGTTTTGAGTGCAAAAAATAACTCCAACAGATGGCAACTATTCACTGCATTTTTCTTCACGACTGACTGTGTGGCACATTTTTTATGACGTCATTTTCTTTATTTTTACATAGAAAGTGTAGTGAGATTTTATAAACGCTTGCACAGAAAGTGTAGTGAGATTTTATAAACACCCTATCATCATCATCATCAGGTGCCGTGCCGACTGGCGTCGGCTATTATGCTTCTCCAGAGTACCCGATCCTTCATGCAGGCCATCAGTTCAGTTGGTGATCTCCTCTCATGCCATCCCGTCAGATTTCTCTTGGTCTTCCTCTTGATCTTCTTCCTTCTATTTTTCCTGTTGTTATAATATTTTCAATGCCCTCTCTTCTCATTGCATGTCCTATGAAAGTACATTGTCTCTCTCTTATCTTTCTGACAAGGTTTTTTTGTCTCTCCAGCTCTTCTCATACATTCTTCATTAGTTATTTTTGCTGTCCAGGGGATTCACAACATTCTTCTAATAAACCACATTTCTGCTGCTTCCAATGATTTTTGTGCAGACTTGCCTACTGTCCATGATTCACTTCCATATAACAAGATAGGTTCAATATAGCATTTTAGGACTCGTTTTCTAACATTCATTGATAAAGATGTGTTAGCTAATATGTTTCTCATTCTCTGAAATGCAGTCTTTGCTTGGCCTATTCTGTTCCTAATTTCTGTTTTGCATTTCCCATCTGAAGTTATTACTGCTCCAAGGTATTTGAATTTCTGCACCTGCTTTAGAATGGTTCCGTTTAATTTAATACTGCATGCTGGTGGATTCTGTTTCTTAGATATAACCACAGTCTCTGTCTTTTTGATGTTCAAAGTAAGGCCTTTCTGTTCACTTTCTTTGGCGACTTTATCCAAGAGATTTTGCAGGTCTTGTTGGTTCTCCGTTATAGTACTGTGTTGTCAGCATACCGAAGGTTGTTAATATTGTATCAAAACACCATATACTATGAGAAATAAAAGGCCATAATGGGGTACATGCATTCAATCTTAATATGGGAAATAATAATGTGGGTAATGCATTCACTCTAATATGGGAAATAATGAGGTGGATAAGTGGATTCTCTCTAATGTGGGAAATAATGAGGTAGGTAAGTGCATTCACTCTAATATGGGAAATAATGAGGTGAGTAAGTGCATTCACTTTAATATTGAAAATAATGAGGTGGATAAGTGCATTCACTCTAAGACAGAGAATAATGAGGTTGGTAAGTGCATTCACTCTAACACAGGAAATAATGAGGTGGGTAAGTGCATTCACTCTAACACAGGAAATAATAAGGTGGGTAAGTACATTCACTCTACAGTAATATGGGAAATAATGAGATAGGTAAGTGCATTCATTATAATACGGGAAATAAGGAAAGTTACATAAAGAGATTAGTGCAATGCACAAATACAAAGCAACTGACAAATTGGATACAGAAACAGATGAATAATGCAGTGGCAGCTTATGTTTTGTGCATGATTCAATCACAGCCATACTGTGAGAATTTCTTTAGCAGATGTATATTTTGTTAGGTGGTGACCTCAAAGAAAAGCCTGCATATTATGTTTATCAGTGGAATTATCTACTAATATAACATGACAGGACCTCCACCACACATTAGTTGTAAAGAATGACAGGACCTCCACCACAGCATTAGTTGTAAAGAATGACAGGACCTCCACCACAACATTAGTTGTAAAGAATGACAGGACCTCCACCACAACATTAGTTGTAAAGAATGACAGGACCTCCACCACAGCATTAGTTGCAAAGAATGACAGGACCTCCATCACAACATTAGTTGCAAAGAATGACAGGACCTCCACCACAACATTAGTTGCAAAGAATGACAGGACCTCCACCACAACATTAGTTGCAAAGAATGACAGGACCTCCACCACAACATTAGTTGCAAAGAATGACAGGACCTCCACCACAACATTAGTTGCAAAGAACGACAGGACCTCCACCACAACATTAGTTGTCAAAAGAAATAAAACATAAAACCTTGATCATAAACAAAGAGCTCATGCACTATATCATCAGGCAACAAAAAGGACTTTCACAAGATAATGATGCTGTACTCACCTCCTCGTAGAACTTGAGCTGGGGAACTGGCTCCTCATAAACATTCTCACAAAAATCTTTGAATAATAAAAATCCTGTCAGAGAAATAAGTCAGGTCTATTACATCAGCATTTCAGCTTTCTTTGAAGACAGAAACAACAAAACAATTATTGAGATAGAGGCTCTCTCTGTCATATTGAGTTAACAAAACAGTACAATTATGACATTCATGTCATCTTTAAGTCAAAATAAAGCTGTTAGTTATACTGTCCATGATGTGATCTGGACCCAACATACATTATTGACAAGGTTGATTACTGGAACTAGGTTTGCCTTCACACTCAGCCAGACCGGGGGCACCACTGTCAGACAGACCCTTGACTAGTTTTGATTCCCTCACCCTACCACAAACAATCAGCCGTAAACCACTAACCACCATCAGCACAAGCAGCCAGCTGTGAGCCGCTAATCACCATCAGTACAAGCAGTCAGATATTACCCGCTAACCACTATCAGCACAAGCAGTCAGCTATGAGCCGCTAACCACTATCAGCACAAGCAGTCAGCTATGAGCCGCTAACCACCATCAGCACAAACAGTCAGCTATGAGCCGGTAACCACTATCAGCACAAACAGTCAGCTATGAGCCGCTAACCACCATCAGCACAAGCAGCCAGCTGTGAGCCGCTAATCACCATCAGTACAAGCAGTCAGCTACGAGCCGCTAACCACTATCAGTACAAACAGTCAGCTATGAGCCGCTAACCACTATCAGCACAAGCAGTCAGCTATGAGCCGCTAACCACCATCAGTACAAACAGTCAGCTATGAGCCGCTAACCACCATCAGCACATGAGGTCAGCTGTGAACCACTAACCACCATCAGTACAAGCAGTCAGCTGTGAGCTGCTAACCACCATCAGCACAAGCAATGAGATATCAGCCGCTAACAACCATCAACACAAGCAATCAGATATTAGCCACTAACAACCATCAGCACAAGCAGTCAGATATCAGCCGCTAGCCACCATCAGCACAAGCAGTCAGCTGTGAGCCGTTAACAACCATCACCACAAGCAGCCACCTGTGAGCTGCTAACAACCATCAGCACAAGCAGTCAGCTGTGAGCCGCTAACAACCATCAGCACAAGCAGTCAGATATCAGCCAGTAGCAACCATAAGCATAAGCAGTCAGATATCAGCTGCTAACAATCATCAGCTCAAGCAGTCAGATATCAGCTGCTAACAATCATCAGCTCAAGCAGTCAGATATCAGCCACTAACAATCATCAGCACAAGCAGTCAGATATCAGCCACTAACAACCATCAGCATAAGCAGTCAGATATCAGCTGCTAACAATCATCAGCTCAAGCAGTCAGATATCAGCTGCTAACAATCATCAGCTCAAGCAGTCAGATATTAGCCACTAACAACCATCAGCACAAGCAGTCAGACAGCAGCTGCTAACCATCATCACTTTCAGCTAGAAATTTTTTCAAACAAGAAACAATGTAGTTTTCGTGCAGTAAAATGGTTTAGTACAATGTTATATGAAACAATGTAGTTTTCATGCAGTAAAATGGTTTAGTACAATGTTATATGGTCAGCCATTGAAAAAATAATAAGACTTTAGAGATGAGAGAGAAGAATGACAAAAGAATGACCATGACTCCAATCACAGATTCCAGCAGGACAAGCAACCAGCTAGTTCTGAGAAGACAGTACACTTGCTTCTCAGCCATCTCAGATCTCAGACTGATGTGCTGTCATCTCATGGCTATGTGACTGCTCACTCAACTGGAATACATGGCTGGATCATGGTCATTCTCATCATTTTTCCCACTCTCACATCTAGTGTTTTCTTCAATTTTTTTTTCTATCACACTAGATGTACAACACTGTACTCTGTCACTTCTAGCTGGAGTACTGTGTCACTCATCCACCCACCCCTACCCCCAACTCAAATGTCTAAGTAGAGTAAAGCTAGTAACTCATCATTTCACCTACTGCCTGGCAGCTAGAGTTAAACTCACCAACACTCACCTACTCTCTGGCAAACTAGAGTTAAACTCACCAATGCTCACCTACTCTTTGACAGCTAGAGTTAAACTCATCAATGCTCACCTACTCTCTGGCAGCTAGAATTAAATTCACCAACACTCACCTACTCTCTGGCAGTTAGAGTTAATCTCATCAACACTTACCTATTCTCTGGTTGAATATCTTGTCAAACGTGACCTCATTCACTTTTTGTAGATGTTTATGCATGATGCTGCGGACACTGAAACCAAAAAACTCAAATTCTTCACTACAGTCACATGAAAAACCATCAATCACAATCTCCAAACATTAACCAAACAATCTCCAAACATTAGCCAAAAATTCTTCAAACATCAATCAACTATTTCTACAAACAACAAACACATTCAATGGCGATGGTGGTGGATCTCTCAGCTGCAGTGAGCAAGAAGCTCTTAGTAGCTGATGCCATAGTAAACAACTAGGCTATCCCTTGTAGTTGTCCAGCCTTGGAATACAGACAGTTGTAAACTTCAGAGCACCTTGGAAGCAGTTTCATTCATAGTTCATCTAGTGCGGGGCATTTAAGAAGCAAATGTTCAATTCTTTCCTCCTCACTATAATAGTGTCCACAATCTGGACTGTAATTTTTCTTGATTTTGTTTAGGTCTTTGTTTAGACTCATCTGGTTTGTTTGTAACCTGAACATAATGCTTTGGTTCTGTTTGTTTAGTTTGTATGATTTGTCATGTATCAGAGCTGTTCATGTGTTTCTATGATTCATAACATGTGTCAGATCTGTTCATGTGTTTGTAAAATTCGTCATATGTGTCAGATTTGTTCATGTGTTTGTACAATTCATCATATGTGTCAGATCTGTTCATGTGTTTGTATGATTCATCATATGTGTCAGATCTGTTCATGCGTTTGTATGATTAGTCATGTGTCAGATCTGTTCATGTGTTTCTATGATTCATAACATGTGTCAGATCTGTTCATGTGTTTGTACAATTCGTCATATGTGTCAGATCTGTTCATGTGTTTGTACAATTTGTCATATGTGTCAGATCTGTTCATGTGTTTGTATGATTCATAACGTGTCAGATCTGTTCATGTGTTTGTATGATTCATCATATGTGTCAGATCTGTTCATGTGTTTGTACAATTCGTCATATGTGTCAGATCTGTTCATGTGTTTGTACAATTTGTCATATGTGTCAGATCTGTTCATATGTTTGTATGATTCATCATGTGTCAGATCTGTTCATGTGTTTGTATGATTCATCATGTGTCAGATCTGTTCATGTGTTTGTATGATTCATCATGTGTCAGATCTGTTCATGTGTTTGTATGATTCATCATATGTCAGATCTGTTCATGTGTTTGTATGATTCATCATGTGTCAGATCTGTTCATGTGTTTGTATGATTCATCATGTGTCAGATCTGTTCATGTGTTTGTATGATTCATCATATGTGTCAGATCTGTTCATGTGTTTGTAAAATTCGTCATATGTGTCAGATCTGTTCATGTGTTTGTATGATTCATCATACATGTCAGATCTGTTCATGTGTTTGTATGATTCATCATATGTGTCAGATCTGTTCATGTGTTTGTACAATTCGTCAAATGTGTCAGATCTGTTCATGTGTTTGTATGATTCATCATACATGTCAGATCTGTTCATGTGTTTGTACAATTAATCATATATCAGATCTGTTCATGTGTTTGCATGATTCATCATGTGTCAGATCTGTTCATGTGTTTGTACAATTTGTCATATGTGTCAGATTTGTTCATGTGTTTGTACAATTCATCATATATGTCAGATCTGTTCATGTGTTTGTATGATTCATCATACGTGTCAGATCTGTTCATGTGTTTGTATGATTCACCATGTGTCAGATCTGTTCATGTGTTTGTATGATTCATCATATGTCATATCTGTTCATGTGTTTGTATGATTCATCATATGTGTCAGATCTGTTCACGTGTTTGTACAATTCGTCATATGTGTCAGATCTGTTCATGTGTTTGTATGATTCATCATACATGTCAGATCTGTTCATGTGTTTGTACAATTCATCATATGTCAGATCTGTTCATGTGTTTGTATGATTCATCATATGTGTCAGATCTGTTCATGTGTTTGTACAATTCATCATATATGTCAGATCTGTTCATGTGTTTGTACAATTCATCATATATGTCAGATCTGTTCATGTGTTTGTACAGAGCTTGTTCATTATTCCCTCCTGCTGACTTATTCAGCCATTCTTCTTTGGTGGATTTGCTGGACTGTGTGGTAAAAACACATTCAATAGCAACAATCAAATACATAAGATAGCAACAAACATATTCTACAGACAAAAATCAAATATATTCACTAACACTAATCAAACATTCTACAAACAATAATCATATCCAATAGCAAACAAACATTCTACAAACAACACTTGAACAATTTACAAACAACAATCAAAAATGACCAATATCAGCAATTATATACATTCAACAGCAACAATCAAACACAAACAACAATCATGTCTACTTGTGGCTGTTCCTTTTTTGTTTAAAAAACTATAAAATGCATATTTTCTGTGTTTCTCAGTCATGATTGTTATAGAAATTCACTTTTTCTTATACGTCTATCATGATTGCTGCTGCAGAGATTCTAGTGTCTTCTTCAGTGTTTCTCATGTCTCTGCCATGATTACTGCAGAGATTCTAGTGTCTTCTTCAGTGTTTCTTGTCTCACTCATGATTGTTATTGAGCTTCTACTGTATTCACTCTTTTCCAATTAATTCTTTTCATTTCACAATATTCACCTCCTTCATATAATTCCCCTCATTTCACGAAACCCATTTTCTCCCCTTTAACTCACTGCCAACTCACATAAAACTCAAAACACTATTTCCTCTTATATAACTTCAAACTTTGTCAATATCTACTCTCAGATCAGTATAATATGTATGTGTTTCTGTGCATGTGTATACATGTATGAATAAGTGTATGTGCATATATTATGTATGGTATGGTATGGTATGGTATTTTTTTTTAAATATTAAGAACTACAAAAGGAACGATTTAAATAGGCAAAGATTTATACTTGTGCTTTACTGAATACAAGAAAACTCTGGACAGACTAAGACAAGAAGATACGATACAAATGGGAGAAAAAATATAGATGGTAAAAATAGGAGAATTAATAAGAATATGTACTGGAGGCAAAGAGCAGCAATAAGAGTGAACAATGACATCAGGATGCAAAATAAGGCAGAGACAAGTGTGCATACTGTCACCTGATCTATTCTCATTATGCAGTGAAAACGTCATGAGAAGCATTAAAAATGTGAAAGAAAGTAAAAAACAGAAGGCCATAATATCAATAGCCTGAGATATGAGATATGCAGATGACGCTGTTCTAATATCAGAAAGTAAAAACAGGAGGTCATAATATCAATAGCCTGAGATATGCAGATGACACTGTTCTAATATCAGAAAGTAAAAACAGGAGGCCATAATATCAATAGTCTGAGATACGCGGATGATGCTGTTTTAATATCAGAAAGTGAATGTAACTTGCAGAAACTTGTGAACAAAATTATTGAAGAGAGCAGTAAAACATATCTAGAGCTAAACTGCAACAAGACAGAAACAGTGGTAATAATGAAAAGAATAAACATACCAAAGTGAGGAAGACACTGACACAAGTAAATAAAATCAGTTACCTTGGAACAACAATAACAACTGATGGCAGAAACACAAACAAAATAAAGTCACAAATAGGTAAAGTAAAGACAACTTTATATGACATGAATAAGATACTAACAAATAAGAAAATGTCCATAGGAATGAGAAAAAAAAAGGAGTATTACAGTGCTATATGGAGACAGTATTGCTATATGGTTGTGAAACTTGGACTGTCAGTAAAAGAAACTACAAAGAAAATGGAAGTAACAAAGATGTGGTTTTGGAGAAAGATGTAACAAATATCCTGGACAGGCAGAAAAACAAATGAAGAGGTCCTCAGAGAAGTTTCAGAACTAGTTAAAATAATAAGAAAAAAGACAGTCAAAATTTCTTGGATATGTCATGAGAAGTTAGAGAACCTAGTAATGACTGGAAAATTCAAGGGATAATAGAAAGAAAGGATGACTAAGAGAAAAATGTCTCAGTGGCATGGAAAAAGAAAAGTATCTGAATTAATTGGAAACACCAAATACTACAGATGATGGAGAACCATGGCTGCCAATACTATCTGCCACTGCACTTAGTAATGTGTGCATATGTATATGTGTGCATTCTTATGTATTTATGTGCATGTGAATATACATATTTTTATGTATATGCATAAATGAAATGTATAGGTACATGAGGTCTGTTCAATATGTATCTGAGTTTCGGCCAGGAAAAATGCAACATCTCACCTGGAAGTTTGAAACCCTAATCCCCTTCAAAGATGCAACATCTCACCTGGAAGTCTGAAACCCTAATCCCCTTCAAAGATGCAACATCTCACCTGGAAGTCTGAAACCCTAATCCCCTTCAAAGATGCAACATTTCACCTGGAGCTCTGAAACCCTAATCCCCTTCAAAGATGCAACATCTCACCTGGAAGTCTGAAACCCTAATCCCCTTCAAAGATGCAACATCTCACCTGGAAGTCTGAAACCCTAATCCCCTTCAAAGATGCAACATCTCACCTGGAAGTCTGAAACCCTAATCCCCTTCAAAGATGCAACATCTCACCTGGAAGTCTGAAACCCTAATCCCCTTCAAAGATGCAACATCTCACCTGGAAGTCTGAAACCCTAATCCCCTTCAAAGATGCAACATCTCACCTGGAAGTCTGAAACCCTAATCCCCTTCAAAGATGCAACATCTCACCTGGAGGTCTGAAACTCTAATCCCCTTCAAAGATGCAACATCTCACCTGGAAGTCTGAAACCCTAATCCCCTTCAAAGATGCAACATCTCACCTGGAAGTCTGAAACCCTAATCCCCTTCAAAGATGCAACATCTCACCTGGAAGTCTGAAACCCTAATCCCCTTCAAAGATGCAACATCTCACCTGGAAGTCTGAAACCCTAATCCCCTTCAAAGATGCAACATCTCACCTGGAAGTCTGAAACCCTAATCCCCTTCAAAGATGCAACATCTCACCTGGAAGTCTGAAACCCTAATCCCCTTCAAAGATGCAACATCTCACCTGGAAGTTTGAAACCCTAATCTCCTTCAAAGATGCAACATCGCACCTGGAAGTCTGAAACCCTAATCCCCTTCAAAGATGCAACATCTCACCTGGAAGTCTGAAACTCTAATCCCCTTCAAAGATGCAACATCTCACCTGGAAGTCTGAAACTCTAATCCCCTTCAAATTATTCTCCCTGGGACTGCACATACATCTCCTAGTGGTCCTGCCATTGTTGGAAGCATTTCATGAAAGCCTCTTTGGAAATGGAGTTCTTCTCAGGAATTACGTTTTGCACAATGTCTTATCACGATTCAAATTGGGTCCCTTTCAGCGGCATTTTCAGTTCAGGGAACAGCCAAAAAATGCAATGAGCCGTGTTAGGAGAGTCTGGAGCCTGACAAACCAGAGGAATAATGTGTCTGGTCATGTCAGGAGAGTTTGGAGCCTGACAAACCAGAGGAATGTTGTGTTTGGTCATGTCAGGAGAGTTTGGAGCCTGACAAACCAGAGGAATGTTGTGTTTGGTCATGTCAGGAGAGTTTGGAGCCTGACAAACCAGAGGAATGTTGTGTTTGGTCATGTCAGGAGAGTTTGGAGCCTGACAAACCAGAGGAATGTTGTGTTTGGTCATGTCAGGAGAGTTTGGAGCCTGACAAACCAGAGGAATGTTGTGTTTGGTCATGTCAGGAGAGTTTGGAGCCTGGCAAACCAGAGGAATGTTGTGTTTGGTCAAGAAAGTGTGAATCGGATGTGAAGAAAGGACTGGTGTGTTGTTATGGTTCCCTTTGACTTCTGAAGCACACAGCATCACGAAGCTGACAGATTACCTCCTGGTGGTACTCCTTGGTAATATTTTGGTCTTGTGGTATCCATCACCCCACAAGAATCAAAGAAAACGCTCAACATGACTTTGATTTTGCTTTGCATCTGCCTTGCTTTCTTTGGCCTTGGGGATGATGAATGTCTCCACTGTGACAATTGCACCTTGGTTTCCATGTCGTATCTTTAAACCTGCGACTCATCACCAGTGATCACAGTGTGCAGGAAGTTGGTGTCAGCATTTGTGCAGTCCGGCATGTTTTGTGCAACTTTCAGACAGAGTTGCTTCTGCTTCATTGTTAAGAGCTTTGGCATGAATTTCACATGGCCAATCCTTCACCAAAACAAGATTGTGCTGAACCAATGCTTATCCCCACCTCATCCATAAGTTCTTGTAAGGTGACATGGCGGTTCTGCATGATCAAAGTCCACGCCTCATCATGTTGGCTTGTTGAAGGCCCACCGGAACGTGGTCTGCTTTCCACTGGCGTGTGGCCATCACTTGTAATACACCTTAATCTGTGTCACGCTCATGGGATCATCACCAAATGCCTGTTTACTCTTACAAATGGCCTCCACTTGGGTATCACCAAGCTTTTGGCAAATTTGACGCAGTGCCATTGCTCAAGTCATTCCGCTATTTCAAGCTAAATGAAAATCCAACAGACTCTCGCTCACTCGCTCACTCACAGGCTGACTGCAAGCAAACAAGGTACTCTGCTGGTGAGAAAAACATTCATACATGCACATGATACACCCTTCCAGCCTGAGGACAACTCCCGTGCTTGATTTGTTTTCATGGGAAAAAAATAAGTCCTGATCAGAACTTGTATCTACTGTCAAAGTCTAAATTAGTTTCATCCAAAAGAATGGCTGGATTGTTATGTCTTTTACTTCATTACTGCAAATGGGTTAGATTATAATGAATATGAAAATATAACTTTATTGCATGTAGGTACACAAATGAAATTCTGGAGTGTATGGACAAGAGATGATTTTTTCTTCATGCTTACTATGTTCAATAACTAATGCTCAAATTTTGTGACAGTTAAAGTTGTATGATGAAGCTGTAGGATGTTAGACAGGCCAGTGTGCCTAATTCTTAACCCTTTGAAAATAACATTTTTTTTCAATCATTCATTCATTTCACAATGCTCACTTCCTTAATTCCCTTCATTTCACAATGCTCACTTCCTTAACAAGAATTCCTCTCATTTCACAATGCTCACTTCCTTAATTCCCTTCATTTCACAATGCTCACTTCCTTAACAAGAATTCCCCTCATTTCACAATGCTCACTTCCTTAATAAGAATTCCTCTCATTTCACAATGCTTTATTCAATTATTCCCCTTCATTTCACATGACTGAACTAATGATGGAAGACACTTCACTCTTTGTAACCATCAATGACCAAAACATATCAGCGCCTTCTAAAGTGATAACTCTATTTACTATCATGTCTTTAAAAATACTTGTTGTATAGGTTTATCAAAAGAATTAAAACAGCCATCTATGTGATGGATACCTGAGGAAAAGCTATAGATAGATCAAAGAAAGACAACCTGGTAAAGACCTGTCAAAACAGAGATAAATAGTATGCAGAGCATGTGGGATATCCTGAGCTCAGTGACAACACAATAATACAGATTCCTACTATCTCAAATCATGAGCTTGATAAGAACACAATAATACAGATTCCTACTATCTCAAATCATGAGCTCAGTGAGGACACAATAATACAGATTCCCATTGTCCCAAATCTTCAGCTCAGAGAGAACACAATAATACAGATTTCTACTATCCCAAATCATGAACTCAGAGAGAACACAGTAATACAGATTTCTACTATCCCAAATCATGAACTCAGAGGGAACACAGTAATACAAATTCCCACTGTCCCAAATCTTCAGCTCAGAGAGAACACAATAATACAGATTTCTACTATCTCAAATCATGGGCTTGATGAGAACACAGTAATACAGATTTCTACTATCTCAAATCATGGGCTTGATGAGAACACAGTAATACAGATTCCTACCATCCGAAATGATGGGCTTGATTAGAACAAGAAAATAGAAATTGCCACATTCCAAACTACAGGTTTTATGTGAACACAAGAAAACAAAGATGACCATGTCCACAATGTCCCTGAACATTTCTGTGCTGGAAATAATGCACACAAAGATACTTCACAGTGCTATGTTACATTAATCACTGATTACAGTAAATGTTTGGTATGGTAACTTACTGATAAAGAGATGGGGGGGGGGGGGGAGAGAGAGAGAGAGAGAGAGAGAGAAAGAGAGAGAGAGGAAAGAGAGAGAGAAAGAAAGAGAGAGAGAGAAAGAAAGAGAGAGAAAGAGAGACAGACAGAGAAGCTCATAGGTCTGTACAGTAACAACCAAAAAAGATCAGATTCTTATCAAAAACACAAAGAATGATGATAGTAAATAATCAAAATATCACTTTTAAGAGAAAGAGTTTGTGTGAGAAGAATCATGACACAAATGATTTTGTTACAAAGAAATGAAAGTATGTCTGGACTTTAAAAATGTTACCACAGATGACAGTAAAGTTACAAATTTAAAAGGTGGAATTAGCAAGTAAACACAAAAGTACTTCTGTACACTGTGACAACACAATACAGCATACAATACTTCTGTCACTGTGAAAACACAACATATCAATACTTCTGTACATTGTGGCAACACAACATAGCAATACTTCTGTACACTGTGACAATACAACATAGCAATGCTTCTGTACACTGTGACAACACAATAAACATAATAATACTTCTGTACACTGTGACAATAGAACATTACAATACTTCTGCACATTGTGGCAACACAACATAACAATACTTCTGTACACTGTGACAATACAACATAACAATGCTTCTGTACAATGTGACAATACAACAAACATAACAATAATATCTATATAATTATTTTAAAAAACACTAATATCATCATCACTTACTGGTATCGCACTCACATGTACATTATGATATGCATGTGCTGTACTCACATATACTTTAACTACAATATTATTTGCCCACAAGACATCTACTTCCTCACATCAATACCCGATCGATTATCTGCTTTTCTAATGTTACTTTACTTTGTTAACAACTACTCAACATGTCTAAATTGTAAATGCTATGGAAAACATGTCAGAATTGATTTGTGTGAGCAAACGAAAACAACCGTAGACATGACAATGGAGCCTGTCGCTTCTACCATACATTTGCTATATATATATATCTATATATCCATGTACACTTACCTTGGATCTGGAAGGACAATTTTCTTGCTAGCCCTGGCTGCTGGAGTAGATTTGCTCTTCTCCATGGCCATGAGATAGCTCACATCGGCAAGAACTGCTTCGAGATCCGCCATGTTTTCTCGCCAGCGTTCAGATCAAGCAGTCCTGCTTAGATGTTTCACCAGACGCTTCTCACTGATTCATGGACATCAGCGTCCACTAAAATTCATGCATTGTCTGCCGTGTAAGCACACATCAAAACATTTGCGATGTCCTTAAGTTATTTGTAAAACACTTGAAACTGAAGCTGTTGTCACCAGTTTATCCCTAGAATGAACACAGAAATATGTAAATGAGATCGCAGAGGCGTATGGGTAATGAGGTTTGGAATGTTAAAGGTCCGCCATTGGATGGGCAAGTTCTTGTTGTCAATCGATAAATCTAGACTTTTTCTTTTTAATCATCAAACACATCTTTATACTGGACATCTTTCACAGCTTTCATTAATTTTCAACTGTGTCAAAATATAACAAATCAATGCCCGAAGACTGCCTTAAGGTTTTGCCAATGATCATAAATTCAAACGGCAAGTGAAGGTAGCATATATTTCTTGTCATTATGGTCATAGACCATATTTTGGACACACTCATGATAATTTAGAGAAGACCGTATTTGAAGGATACATAATGGGAAAAAGAAAGAGAGGAAGACCAAAACGAAGATGGTTGCAAGACGTCGCTGACGATCTGCAAATGGATGCAGCAGCGGCAGGCCATTTTGTTCACAACCGAGAGGCCTACAGGAATGCTCTTTGGGAGGCAAAGTTCCGCAAGGGACATGCAAATGAATGAATTAATGGTCACAGAAGCTGTAACAAGTTTCTGGATCTGTCCCGTAATAAAAAACAATCCCTGATCTCATGAACCAAATAAGCTGTAGCAAACTGCAGTTGTTGTCCCGTAATAGAAGACACTCCCTGATCTCATGAACCAAATTGTATAAAATAGGAAAAAAGTAGGAGCAGCTTTATTACTTAACGATTACAAAGTTGTGACGTTTTGGCATGAGCCTTAATCATACAAAAACATACAGGACGAAGAAATAGAGAGAAGAGATAAAGTATAGATTCACATGAATACTAAAAAACAAATACTAAAAAAAAAAATTTTTTTTAAAGAGTACTTAGCTGTAAATTGCAAGGTGTGGCTTGTCCGGCGGTGTGTGTCAGGAATGGATCTAGTGGGACGTGGAGACTGTTTAAATAGAGACCTGTGACATGTGGTCAGTGGGTTGTAACTGGGGGTGGTGGATGGGGAACCGGGGAGGGGAGAGAGAGTGACGCAATACCGACCTAGCTAGGAGAAATTGAAACAGATGATTGGGGAAGAGAGGTTGCAGAGAAAATAGCGGGGTTGCAGAGTGATGCTGTGAGGAAGTTTGAAAAGTAAGAAGGGGTGGATTTAGTGGAGAGGTACTATAATGATTAAAGAAGATGATGTTACGTGTAACTAAATAGCGAGTTTAACCCATATGGTTCCAGCGTCCCATAATTTTGAATGCAGCGGTTCTCAGGTGCCAGGCGGCTTGAGCATTTGCGTGACATTGTTTAATGGCTGTTACCAGAAAATCAGATTTGCCTCTGTGGTTGGGGCCATTGAAATGATTTGGGACTGGTTTCGAAGCATGCTGGGCGATGTCGTACAGATGTTTTTGCATCTGGTCCCCTAATCTGAGGCCAGTCTCGCCGATATATGTTATCCTGCATCTTTTGCAAACGATGACATATATCACATTTCGGGACTCGCATGTGAATCCCTCATGAAGAGTGAGGATAGTTTTGGGAAAGGTGATTGTTTTTGTTTCCCAAACTACGGGGCAGGTAACGCAGCGGGGGGCGGTTACATTTTCTGGTACCAACATATGTAAGGCTCTGCTTCAAGTGGCTGTGGACGAGGATGTCCTTAAGGTTTGGCTCACGTTTGTATGCCAATAGGGGTGGATCAGAGAAAATGTCACGAGTGTCGGAGTCGAGTTGGATTATCGGCAGATGACGATAAAGAATTTTCTTAACCATCTGACCGTGCGGGTGGAAAGGCAGTACTAACTTAACTCTGTCAGATGGAGTAACAGGCTTTTTCCTGAATACTTCTTTGCGGCTCACTAGTTGGATACGGTTGAAGGCTTTACGAAGGACCTTTTCTAGGTAGTGGCGATGACGGAAAAATTCTAATAACTTGTTGGACTGATCTATAAAGTCCAAATTATCCTGCTGCGAAGACGGAGGAGTTGGGAATATGGGATGGAGTTCTTACAGGCTTCAGGATGGGAAGAGGTGTAAAGCAAACAGGTGTGGCTATCGGTGGGCTTGTAAAGTACAGAGGTGACAAGCCTGTTTGTGCCAATAGCAATTTTAATGTCTAAAAAATTAACAGACTTCTCAGAGATCTCATAAGTGAATTTTATGTTGTTATTGAGTGTATTAGCGAATTCAATAAATTTTTTTAAGGTCTTCATGTGGCATACTTGTAATTCCAATGCCATAATCGATTACCTTTTATAGAATTCTGGAAATCTGCCAGTGTAGGTTTCCCATAATTTGACTTCCAGAAAGCCCATAAATAGACATGCATAACTGGGACCCATTTTCGTTCCTATGGCAACACCACTGATTTGCTCGAAGTATTCGCCGTTGAATTCGAAAGAATTTAGGTTTAGTACTAGCTCTGTAAGTCTTATTATGGTGTCAGTGTCAGTTGTGGGGTGAGGGTCTTTGTCGAGAAAGTAGCGGAGTGCTAAAAGTCCATCCTCATGGGGGATAGAAGTGTATAGGGAGCAGACATCAAGGAGAAAGATGTGATAGGTGTGGTGTTGAGAGAGTGTGATCGTATCAAAAGTTGTTAAGGCGTGGTTGGTATCTTTCAAAAAAGGAGGGTAGTTTGTGTACTAGAGGCTGGAAGATGCTATCTAAAAAGTCAGAAATATGCTCAGTAGGGCATGAACAAGCTGATACACCGGGGCGTCCAAGGTTACCTGGTTTGTGGATTTTAGGAAGAAGATAGAAGGTGGGTGTGCTAGGTCGATATTGCGTCACTCTCTCTCCCCTCCCCGGTTCCCCATCCACCACCCCCAGTTATAACCCACTGACCACATGTCACAGGTCTCTATTTAAACAGTCTCTACGTCCCACTGATCCATTCCTGACACACACCGCCGGACAAGCCACATCTTGCAATTTACAGCTAAGTACTCTTTAAAAAAATTTTTTTTAGTATTATTTTATACATTCTGGTATCACAGCTTTACTGCAGTGCTTCATGTATAGTTGTATACTTATATACCAATTATCATGAACCAAATAAGCTGTAGCAAACTTCTGCAGTTCTTGTCTCGTAATAGAAAACAATCCCTGATCTCACAATAATTAGTGTATAAGTATACAAGTATACACGAAGCCACCGTAGTAAAGCTGGATACCAAAAATGTATAAACTAGGAAAAAGTTACGAATAGCCTTATTACTTAACAACTACAAAGTTGTGACGTTTCGGCGTGAGCCTTAATTAATCATACAAACACACAAAGGACGAAAAATTAGAGACAGGAGATAAAATATAGATTCACGTGAATCTTATGTTTAATAAATAAATCAATTAATTAAATAAATAGAGCATTTAGCTATAACTTGAAAGAATATGTAGCTTTTACGACGCTCGTTCAGAAATGCGCCCGTTAAAAATGTGCTACATTCAAAATGTGCTCGTTCAGAAATGTACAGAAATGTGCGTGTGGAGTGTAGAGAATGTTCAAATAGAGACTTGTGATGTGTGATAGGTGGATCAAAACTGAGGGTGGTGGGTGGGGAAACTGTTGAGGGGAGAGAAAGTGATACAATGGTAACCTAGTCAGGAGAAGGTTAAATACAAGGTCCGACAATTAAGTAATGAGACTGGGTTTAGACAGAAGCCAAGACAGAAATGCCATCTATGAAGCAAAGCATGGAATCCAAAGAGGCAGCCTTCACCTATGATATAGCAATTTTTCATCGCTGCCCGATAAGCAAACGACAAACAAGCCGCCATTTTATTGGCCTAGTTAGAGGTGCATTGTCACGTAATCAGCATGGAGCAAAAAAGCTAACATTAAATCCTGTTTAAAACTAGGGGGAAAGTGCCATTGAGATTGTTGAATTGATGCAACAAGTTTATGGGGATAATTGTTTATCTCGTGGACAGATATTCAGGTGGTATTCGCGATTCAAAAATGGTGTGGAAATGATTACAAATGCAACTAGACATGGACGCCCAATTTCTATTCGTAATGAAGAACTCATTGCAAAAATCAGAGAATATATACAAGAAGATCGTTGTTTGACTGTTACGCTGATGGCAGATGAATTTGGTGTTAACCAAGAGACCATTTGTAAAATTTTAGTGGAAGATTTGGGCAAGAAAAAAGTTGCTTGCCGATTTGTACCACATGCGTTGTCTGATGACCAAAAACATCAGCGTGTTGAGTACGCAAAAGACATCATCAAAACATGTCACAGAAATAAACATTTCTTAAATTTGATTGTTGCAAAGGATGAAACATGAATTTTCCGCTATGATCCCACAACTAAACGCCATAGTGCTCAGTGGAAGTCATCATCATCACCAAAAGGAAAAAAAATTCATCTTCAAAAGTAGAAAGTGAAGACAATGTTGATGTGCTTCTACAACGGCAAAGGAGTTATTCACAAAGAATTTATTCCAGAGGGACAGACTGTCACGGCCGAAGTTTATTTAAGTATTATGACACGCCTATTGAAAAGGATTATCCGAGCCCGGCCCGAGTATTCAACACCTGGCAGTTTTTTTCCTTCTTCGTGATAATGCACCGGCTTACCGGGCAGTAGTTGTACAGGAATTTTTGGCCCAAAAAACACGTGTTTGTTCTCAACCATCCATCCTACTCCACAGATTAGCTGCGATTATTTTATATTCCCAAAATTATAGTTATCATTGAAAGGACACTTCTTTGGCGATACTGATGACATCCAAATGACCGTAACGTCGAGTTTATGGGGCATACCAATAGAAGAACTGCAGAAGTCGTTCCAGAGTTTGTTAGACTGTGCCACTCGCTGTATCAATGCACAAGAGGCTTACTTTGAATAAAATATAGGTTATATCTTCAACTGTTGCTTATTTTATTTTTTATGGAATTAGTCTCATTACTTAATTGTCAGACCTTGTAAATGGTTATGGTTGAGGTAGAAAGGTTGTAATACGATGATGTGAGGAGAGGGATTATGATTGTGGAATAGGAGAATGTTATGTGTAGCTGACGTCACGTTCACAGCACAAAATATACTTAACATCACAACTTACTTAAGAAAGAGCACATCATCATCATCATCATCATCATCATCGTCATCATCATCAGGTGCCGTGCCGACTGGCGTTGGTTATTATGCATCTCCAGAGTACCCGATCCTTCATGCAGGCCATCAGCTCAGTTGGTGATCTCCTCTCACACCATCCCGTCAGACTGTCCAGTATCATTTCTCTTGGTCTTCCCCTGGTTCGCCTTTCCTCTGTTTTTCCTGTTGTTACAATATTTCAATGCCCCCTCTTCTCAATGTATGTCCTATGAAAGTACATTGTCTCTCTTATTTTATGGACAAAAATGTTTGTCTCACCAGCTCTTCTCATACATTCTCCATTAGTTGTTTTTGCTGTCCAGGGAATTAGCAACATTCTACTAATAAACCACATTTCTGCTGCTTCCAATGACTTTTGTGTAGACCTGCCTATTGTCCATGATTCACTTCCATATAACAAGATAAGTTCAATATAGCATTTTAGGACTCGTTTTCTAACATTCATTGATAAGGATGTGTTGATTAATATGTTTCTCATTCTCTAAAATACAATCTTTGCTTGGCCTATTCTGTTTCTAATTTCTGTTCTGCATTTCTCATCTGAAGTTATTACTGCTCCAAGGTATTTGAAATTCTGCACCTGCTTTAGATTAGTTCCATTTAATTTTATACTGCATGTTGGTGGATTCTGTTTCTTAGATATAACCATAGTCTGTATTTTTGATGTTCAAAGTAAGGCCTTTCTTTTCATTTTCTTTAGCGACTTGTTGGTTCTCAGCTATCAGTACTGTGTCGTCAGCACACTGGAGGTTGTTAATATTGTAAGTTCCGACTTTTATGTCTGGTTCTGTAATGATTATTCTTAGAATATTCTCGCTGTACAGAGAAAAAAATATCTGGAGATTGTACATATTCTTGTCGCACCTCTTGTTTTATAGGTTGATATTTTCCAGCTTTATTTTCAACGCGAATCGCTGCTTCTTGCTGCCAGTATAGATGTTTACAGTCCTCAGGTCTTTGCCGTCTATGTTTATGTCTAATTTCATCATGTTTCACCTTGTCGAATGCCTTGCTGTAATCAATGAAGCATAAATAGAGATCTTTCTGTACTTCTAAAGCTCTTTCTGTTAGTGTTCGTAAAGCATAAATGGCATTGTGTGTTCCCTTTCCTTCAACAAATCCAAACTGTTCATCTGCTATTTCCATTTTATCTTTTTCCTTGTTCTTCTCATAATTATTCTCAGAAGTAGCTTCGTTATGTGACATGAGAGGCTGATAGTCCAGTGCTCATCACATTCCTTTGCACCTGGTTTCTTTGGTAGTGCTATGAACGTGGATTTAAGCAGGTCACTGGGCATATAACCACTGTTGTAAATGTCTTTCAGGAACTTGGTTATTATTTTTATTCCTGTCTCTTCTAGTGCCTCTATTTCTTCTATTGTTATATTATCAGGCCCAGTCGCTTTTCCTTTCTTCATGTGTTTGATGGCATCTATGATTTCATCTTCAAGTATTGGTGGTCCCTCACAGTTTTCAATATCTGGTTTTAATTCTGGTCTTTCTCCTCCATATAGCTCACCTATGTATTCTATCCATCAGTCCACAATGTCTTATTTTCCCAATAAAATTTTAACTTTTTTTATTTCAGACATCCTGTGGTATATTTTGTTTTCCTGCCTATGAGTTCACTAATTCGTTTGTGCATGTTTTTACTGTCTTTATTATGAGAGTCCTCTATTTGTCTGCACTGTTCATTTAACCACACCTCCTTTGCTTCTTTGCATTTGCGTCTTATTTCTTTATTTATCCTGGTATATTTTTCTTGGTTACTTTTCCTCCTCCTCCTCTTGTCCATCAGTCCCAAGATGTCGTCTGTCATCCATTTATTCTTGGGGGCTTGTGTTTTTTGTGGTACAATCTCCTTAACAGTTTGGTGGAGAGATCTCTTAACATTGTCTATTGTTCATCTATACTATTTATCTTTGCTATTGCATTGTATCTATTTGTTATAATAACTCTGTATTGTTTTTACAGTTCTTGGTCATTTTTAAGGAGTTCTGCATTCAGTTTGATGTTTCTTACTTTTCTGCCTGCTTTCTTTAGCTTTATTCTAATTTTTCCACAGAGTGGGTCGTGGTCGCTATTGCAGTCAGCTCCTGGCATGGTTTTTGTTGTCAGTAATGCATTGCGGAATCGTTTGTTGATTAATACGTAGTCTATCTGGTTAAATGTCTTTTTGTCTGGGCTGCACCACGTTGCCAGTCTTCAGAGATGCTGTTTAAACCAGGTGTTTCCTACAACCATGCTGTGTATTCTTGCCCATTCAATTAATTTACTACTCTGTCATCTCTCCCCCAGTTCATAGTCACCAACGATGTCTGAAGTTCTTCCTTTACCAACTTTGGCATTAAAATCTCCCATGACTATAGTAACTTCATGTGTTTCAGGGCTGTCTCTATGTCATTATAAAATAGCTGTACATCTTCTTCACATCTATCAGCTATTGGAGCGTACACTTGTATAATATTTATGTTTACTGGTTGTCCTTTCAGTTGGGCTAGTGGGACTCGGTCTGAGATGTTCAAATATCCCACACTTGTCCTTGCTGTTTGTTCATCAAATATTATTCCTACTCGTTGTTTATGTTTCTCACCTCCTGAATATATTATTCTATCAGAGTTTATCTTCCCTGCACCTGTCCATCTAACTTCACCCATTCCTAGTATGTAGATCTTCATCATTTCCATTTCCTTTTTTACATTTTCTAAATTTCCAAACTGGAATAGAGTTTTCCATGTTGCTATTATGAATTTATTAGTTTTTCCACCAGTAGCTTAATGACGATCTGGTCTCACCTGTGGCTCGTGAGCTGCCCTACCGGACGAGGCTGTTCCAGAGGAACATCCATTAACGTTGTTCATGACAAATCTATTACTCTGAATAAGCATAATTGTTCTTGGGAGCTACAACAGTGGTTTCCAGTTGCCTTCTGCCGGTTTGTGTACGGACTCTCCGCTAGCCTTTGGACTCCCTGTCCTACTCGCAAGGCAGCGGGAGCGAGAGGTTTTAAGGCGCCTCTTTCCCGCATGGTATTCCCTTCACTGAGCACATGAGGCACCTTACAGGAGTAGTAGAGCCGTCTACCACCCCACCTCGCTCTCTGAGTCTACCGCCAGTTGGTCCATGCCTGCTTATTTGGTTAACCCTTATTCACAGGGATCCTCCTTATCTGGATAACCTTCACTGTGATGCGCTGGGTTGGGGATAGTTGCCCCAGCTTTACCCCAGGGAAAAAGCACAATCACAAGAATATCACAAAATATATCCGGACGGAAACGACAACCTGCATCCCCGCACAAGCTCAGACCGTGACTGATTTTTCTACACGTTGACCCACATCAAAGCCTAGCAAAGCGCTCAGTATGACCTTCAAAACGCTCAGTCTGACCTTCCGATCGCCCGCACCGGAAGCCAAACTGGCCATTTTCACAGTTTTATGTAGCATATCAGAAGTAACGGGTGTGATGATTTCCATGATTCGCTGCTTCATAACGCTTAGATTATGTGGAAGTAGAAGACGTAAACATTGTCTTTAATATACTCCCACAAGAAAAAAACTCACAAGGTCAGGGAACATAGGATGCCACCTTAACAAATCTAGGTCGTTTTTACCAGCTCTTCCAATCCATTAATTTGGTAGGTTAGACTACAGCGAGGAGGTGCCCCATCTTACTAAAAAAAAAAGAAATTGTGGCTGTCCTTCTGACACTTCACATCATTCAACCAACATCTGAGATAGGATATGCAAGAAACAGACTTTTCCTCATAAAAGAAAGGGCCGTAACCCCCCCCCCCCAAATGGCACAAAAGATGATCATCTTTCTTGAGTTACTCTGAGTATTGCTGACCTGGTGCATGAGGTTATCTGTGCTTCAGGCACGGCCATTATGTCTGTTCACTTTGTCACTAAAATCCAGTGTCGATTCCTCGCTAAAAATTGCCCTCTCGACAAACAAGTTATCTCCACTTGACTTGACCTTGCTTTGTCAGTCGATAGAAAACAGATATCTGACGGCTGTTATTGTTTGTTAAAGTATGCGTTAGCTATAGCATGTACATGAGCGTGCAAAGACGCTTTCGTAACGCATCCAACAGTGTTGGCTCTCGACTTCCTGGCTGAAGTGATTTTCATGGACTATATTGATACCCTTCATGGACTATATTGATACCATTCATGGACTATATTGATACCCTTCATAGACTATATTGATACTATCCATGGACTATATTGATACCCTTCATAGACTATATTGATACCGTTCTTGGATTATATTGATACTCTTGCGAACGTTCCCCATCTTCTCACGTGACATGGACGGACGTCAACTGCATTTCGCGGGACAGAGACAACTCGTCTTTTCAAAGCGGCAATACCATTGATTAGGTCTAGAAGATGGTTCTCTTCCAAAACATGGAAGGACAAGGGACAAGTTGTACTGCTCTATCACTACAAGTTTCCGCCAGTTCCAACATGCAAAAATGACCTTTCTGCTCTTGATCCGGCCATCTTGCATACAAAGTATGCAACTGAGTAGAGCTGGCCAGGAACCCCAGAATTGTCCTGTTTTCCCCTGTGGTTGCTAAGGCAAAAATATTTAGCCACAGGTGTCCAGGCCCTCTTAGAAATATCGTTTTCTCCATCTGCTACACATCTTCACATCCGTGACAGCTGCTTAGGGAAGCCATCCTTTTGTCTACTCCCTAAGATTCACAAACCAGGCAACCCCATTAGTGTCCGCTTGTTCCTGCCCTACGGAACAAATCTCTGACTTTCTGGACAGCATCTTTCAACCTCTGGTCACTAGTCTGCCCACTTATCTCAAGGACACCAATCATGCTCTCATTACTTTTGAGACGCTTACACTCCTGCCTGGTCACACCTACCGTATCTTCACCCTTGATGTAGTATCCTTATACACATCCATCCCACATGATCAGGGACTTCAGGCCGTCAAGTTCTTTCTAAACAAAAGACGCAGTCCCTCTATTCCTACGTCGACTATTATGCGCCTTACACGACTTGTCCTCCAATTCAATTCTTTTGAATTCAATGGCCTTTACTTCGACCAGATTAGTGGCGTGGCCATGGGTACCAAAGTGGTCCCAGCTACGTATGTCTGTTCATGGGCCACTTCGAACACAAGGTGCTGAGAGCCTTTAGAGGCCCCTTTCCAGCCAGCCTTCTATAGACGCTACATAGATGACGGCATTGGGGTCACATCAATACCAGAGGAAGACCTTGACAATTTTATCAGTTTTGTTAAGGAGTACAATCCTGTCATTTCTTTCACCTCCCATGTCTCTGCTACTTCCGCTAACTTTCTCGACATTGCCGTCACTATCGGCCCTTCCGGGCTTACTACTTCTGTCTATTATAAACCTACAGACTCTCACAGCTATCTCTTGTACTATTCCTCCCATCCCAGATCGTATAAGGACTCTATTTCTTTTCCTTAGCTTTTTAGATTGCGACTTTTGTGTAATGAAGATTTGGATTTCAAAGATCAAAGCCATAAAATGCTAGATTTCTTCCGTCAGCGCAGCTATCCAGAACATGTTCTCTCGTCATCTTGGAAACGCATCAGCCATATACCGCGGCAACAAGCCCTCATTCTTAAACCGCACTGTAGCTCGGACAGAGTTAAACTAGTACTCACGTACCACCCTCATAGCCTGGCAGTTAAAAACATACTGTTTCGTTATCTCCATCTTCTCCAGACCGAGCCTGATACACGTGAACTTTTTGGGGACCCCCCCACCCCCATTGGTGGCCTACAGACGGGACAAGAACCTCAGGGAACTTTTAGTTCAAAGTCGCCTTAAGACAGATGACACTTTTTATGGTACCAGACGTTGTGGACGCCATAGATACAACACTTGCCCGTTTGTTGTCGAGGCTAGCCAGATCTCCTTCCCTAAGTCCACGTTATCAGTTCACGAAGATTTCACCTGCACTTCACGCAATGTCATTTATGCCATTATGTGCAAACGTTGCGGTATGAAGTGCATAGGGGAGACCGGTTAACGCTTATAAGATCGTTTTCGCCAATATCTAAACGATATTTCTAAGAAGGCCTGGACACCTGTGGGTAAACATTTTTGCCTTAGCAACCACAGGGGAAAACAGGACATTTCTGTTAGTGTGATCCGCTCTTGTTCTGCTGATGAACGATCTCGGAGGGTCCTAGAACAGCGCCTTATTTTCCAGACTGGGTGTCTCCACCCGGCTGGAATTTGCAAATGTCTTCAGTTTCCTTTAGCTTCTTAAGTTTTCCAACCTCCCCCCCCCCGTGATTTATACTCTACTTTCTTGTTTCTTCTTCTACCTCCCCTCCCTATAGCCACTTTCTCTTCTTCTCTAACGGTTTTCATATGTCTATTACCGTTCCCCTCCCCTCTCCGCCTCTTCTTTACGATTGGCTCTATCGGCTTATTCTTTGTGTGGCCCCGCATGGTCTCTATGTCTCGTCTAGTGGACGGGCATTTCTGTGTTCCCTTCTGTCGGTGGATGCCACATTAAGATAAGTTTCCTGTTTAGTTATTCGTTTTTTTTTTGTCTCGGTTGTTATGTAATCCTCGAAAAAGGTTCACGTCGAAATATCGGATGTTGTGTTTTTCATTTATACATTCTCATTCTTTCTATTCGTTTTTCTTACTTCATTCACTCCCTCTGTCAATTTGTAAAACTACACCATTCACCTATAGTTATCTTTATTATTTGAACCAGTTTTACTGCAGTCGCCATCCCCTTTATTATTGTTTATTCTGTATTTGAACATAGAAGAAAAGTTTGTCCTGGTCAAAGTGCTAGTGTAAGAACTGTAGTGTTTATTCTGTACCTGAAGGCAGAAGAATAGTTTGTTGTGGTCACAGTACTAGTATTAGTGCAGTTGTGTTTATTCTGTACTTGAAGACAGAAAAATAGTCTGTTGTGGTCAATGTGCTAGTAGTAATACAGTAGTGTTTATTGCGTATCTGAAGGTAGAAGAATAATTTATAGTGGTCATAGTGCTAGTAGCAGTTTTTAATCCGAATGATACATAAAGAAACATAAGAAAAGATAAAAAAATACATACAAGATTGTTGTGAAAGAATAGAAGGACACCAGAAGTGTGGAAGAGATAGTGAAATGTTTAAAGAAATGAAGACATTGATGAGGAAATGTCACACCTAAGCTAAATTTAATTTGTGACAAGATGGGGAATACTTTGACAGAGACAGAGGAAATTCTAGAAAGATGGAAGGAATACTACAGAGGAATGTATGAAACAACCGAATGTGAAAGCAAAAATCAACAATGTAAACTACTATTGGAGGAGAAAGAACCCGAACCAACAATAGAAGAAGTTTTATGGGCAATAAAGTATCTGAAAAATGGTAAATCACCAGGATGTGATGAGATAACATCTGAACTTATTAAAGCAGGAGGAAAGGAATGTGCAACAATCTATCATGCACTATGTAAAAAGATATAGCATTCTGGTATTTGGCCAAAAGAATGGAAAATATTCATACCATTGCCAAAAAAAAGGATAACTGAAAATATGCACAAACTACAGAACTATTGCCCTGATTACTCATGCCAGTAAAATTCTGTTAAAAATCATAATGGGTAGACTTTGTAAGAAAATAGAAGAAGAAGTCAATATGGTCCAAGCTGGTTTCAGGCAAGGAAGAAGATCAGACAGCAGGTTCAGCCATGTCTTATAACAGACATTCAGACAGCAGTGATGAGAGTAAAGCTGGCAGATGCCCAGTATGTA